>PVHY01008782.1:0-59763 GCA_004024945.1 Uropsilus gracilis | reverse complement strand
TCCCTCCCTCCCTCCCTCCCTCCCTCCTTCCCTCCCTCCTTCCCTCCTTATCAAGTACTTAATGTATGCTAGAAATGTATGAATGAAATAAGACATTTCCCTGTCAGTGGAGAAAATAAAAATTACAGAGCCACCCTTTATTATAGCCCTACTCACACCCTAGTGTAACCATTAGTTAGTCACTTGTAAGGTGACGTTAAAAACTCCATGAGAATTTACCCATTTATGCAACAAAGCTGATTTCTCTGCAAGTCAATGGTTACATGCATGATTTAGTATATATTTTAGAGATTAACCAATTATTTCTTAGTTGTATAACAGAAGTGATCTTCTCTAAAATCATCTAAAATAACGATTCTCATCTAAATTAGAAAAGAAATAGTACAAAAACTAAATTAAAACACACAATTCAGAAGCTTATATCAGTGTTCCAGAGATTGAAACTATTTTAAACAAAATTCAACTTCTTAATAAGAATTCAACTAGAAGAGACTCTTTATCTCAATACTTGATGTGAAGTTATTACCCAATATGACTAACAATGAGAAATTGGTTTGCAAAAGTAACTTTATAATGCCATTTTAAAATACAAGGATATTGACAGAATATGAATGTTGGTTATAAGTTCAAAAGGGCTAAAATTGCCAATGATGCTTGAACTTCTTAAAATCTATACAATTCATTGACTCTAAATCTATGATGTGGCCAACTAAAAATTAGTCTTTTACCATTATTAATTTTTAAACACTGCAGAAGAATAAGATAATAACTTTTTCATGTATATTTGAGGACTTTAACATTGAGATGGCAGGAACTGATATAACTTAATTTCAAAATTAATGAATGTGGCTACATTTAAATGAGGCTTTTTGGATTGAGTTGTTAACCCAGCTGTTGCAGAAAACTGTTACTTTTTAATTTCATCTTGACGAGAAAATGGTTGAGGGATGATACCAATTAACCCAAGACAAGAGTGAACACTCTCTATACTAGTATATGATGAGATTTGTGTGTATTTGGTTTTATGGGTCACTTAATGAGAAAAGAGGCCATATTTTAAAGTTCTAAGACCATCATTTTACAATATGAGCATTTGGATCTTTTATCAGCAGAAATATGGGACTTAGCAGGATCAGCATGATTTTAAGGAAATCATAGCCAAGCATAAGTTAGCCAGATTTATTTTTCTCATCTAATGATGTGAGAATTCAAGTGAGGATGAATATCATATTTTCATGCAGCATTACCTGTTCTTGTGGGAAGTGAGGAGAGCATGTCATGTCTACCTGTATGAGCTCTGTCTCTGAGAACTTGGTTTATTAATTATTTGATGATAGAAATGTAGAAATGATTGAAATGTGATTAGCTTTGATGTTCCTTCAATGAGTGATACCTAACAGAATCTGGCCTCTTGATGTTTTAAAACAAACATCTTGAAAGAAATGGGGAGTGCTTTGGTTCTTTCATGATGATATTTTATTTTTGAAGTTTATTTTCACAATTAATCATCAATTTGTATTTCTTTAGAGAAATATTTTTGAAAGCACTCAGTATAATCCAACAAATATTTCCCAAGCCCTACTCGGTATGATTTCTTATATTAGCTATTTAGCATTGTGTAAAACAAAACCTTTCTTAAATCTCTTGTATACTCATTTGAAATTTTTGGTATATTGGTTTACTTACCAATATTTTCTGATTGTTGTATCTCCCCATCTCTTGAGGTTTGCTATAGTTGGTTTGGTTTATTTTTATTATGACTGGAATTCTTCCATGAGATTTTCCTCTCATGGGGAGCCGATTCTGTATCATATGATTTCTGAGTCTTTGTGCTTTACAGTATCATTCATGTACTTTTGCATGGGTAATAGCTAGTCTCACACCCTGAAACCTGCCACTCTTCCCCACAGTGTGAGAGCTCCTTGGTGTGTAGGGTTCCACAAAAGAAATGATTAAAGGCTTAATGAGAAAACTCTTTTGACTCATTTGCACAGATCATTTAGAATGTAAAACCAAGTCAGTTGGACTCAAAGAAATCTGCACTTACACACAGATTATGTGCTCTTGAAAAAGATGATTTTGGTATAGATTAGAGGAGATGGTGGTCAAATATAGGATAAATTTTGGATTTGCTGGTAGGTCTGCTGTTTGGTCAAAGGGAACAATGTAATTACAGATAGCTTCTAGATTTTTTTGTTGTGCAGTTAAGTGAATGGTGTTACTGACTTTTGAAAGAATGGATACAGGATAGGTATTAAGGATAAAAAGAGCTATTAAGACTATTAAATCTTGTTAAATTGTAGTTACCCAACAGGTACTTATTTGCTAATCTGTACTTCTAGTTTCTGTTATTGCTTGTTAAACTGCCATGTAATTGCTTGTTAAACTGCCCTTCTGGTCTATTAGAAAACCACATATGAAGGTCAAATAAGCAACTGGACCCATCCATCCATAGATTCTACATGTATGGAAGGAGATCAGGATGGAGAGAGAAATTTAGGAGTCATCAGGATATGGCTGAATTATCCAGGGAGAGGCACAGATAGAAAAGCATTTTAAAGGAAAGACAGAAATTAGTACCCAGAAATTTTGTGTTAGAGATTCAAAGAAAATTTTCTAGATTTGAAAATTAATACATGCATGCCCTGATCACATAGTGGTTAGTACTCTGCATTGTGAAAATTAATACAAGGTTTTAGACTGGAAAGAGTCAGGAAGTGCTAAGTACAATGAATGTGTAGAGATGCACAGAGACACAATTATGAAGTTTGACCACAAGGGATAAAATCAATTTCTCAAAACAAAACAAAGGGTCATGGAGAGATAAAAACACAATCTGCCAACAAAGGAGTGTGATTCTATTTCTTATTAACATCACTGTATTCTCAAATATAATAACTAAAAATGTCAAAGGGGATAGCAGACTTTCAGACTGAAAGAGGACTTTCAGACCCACCAAGACATTGAAATATGCTTTTGTAGAGAGTTCCTTGAGCATATGCTCCAGAAAAATAAGAGAGCAACTTAAGAAAAAAGATACAGCAGCAGACAGGAAACAGAGGATCTAAGCCAGGGTACAGTGAAGGAAGTTTGTACATTAGACCTAAGAAGCAATAAATCCATGTTATAGAGAAAAGGAAGTTCTAAAAGAAAGGCCTCTGGAAAGAAAAGGAAGAAAGAAAAGGAAGATTAGGTAGTATGATTATGAATCTAGAAATGTCTAAGAATATGCTAATGGAATTGGTCAGTTGTAGAAAAAGGGCACTCCAATTGCACTGATTCAAAATAAATTCTACTTTCAAAAAATATATATTCTACTTTCAGTGGCGAACATGATACTGCAAAAGGAAACAGAGCTTATAGAGTAGATTGTTACTGGCATAGCCACAGTAAAGGAAAATTGCCTAATGGTTGCTATTTTTTTAGAATTATTTAGAGAATTCAGCTGATGACAAATGATGGAAAACTATATAAAATTACAGAAAAAAATTGTAAACAATATTGACCTTATTTATAGGGGATAGTTGGTAAAAGAAGGGCAAAAACTTTAGTGTCCTGTCTTACATAGTAGGGAAACAAGATAGACTAATTATGATTTATGGGTCAATATATAAAGTTTTTAAACTTTTTTCTGGAGATGCTATTACAAAAAACCTTCTGTGGTAATAAAACTCTTTATGGAGAGAAATATTTGGGTAGCAGTGTGAGTAAAATCCTCATCTATCATAATAGGAGGCTAATATCCAAGACATAGAGGTACAAATGTGCTAATTAGGCATTTGCAGGTGAGCTTCAGCAAGACAAAAAGTATTTGCTTCTGGGATCAAAACTGTGGGTTGAAAGGCACGGGGAAGAAAATCATTGGTTTTCTTTATAACCATGTTTGCTTTCATGGTTTCTTAACTCATGCACATTTGAATAAAAATAAATTCATGGAAAATTAAACAATAAGTAGGAAATTGTTATAAAATAAGGATATTAATTAGGAAGAGGTTGAAAAGAAATTTTAAAATGAATAAATAAGAAGTATCCAAAAAATCTGTCTTTAAAAAGATCGTAATTGGAGACTTGGACCTAGATAAGCCCTTTAAGCTGAAATTTCTTTGTAATTTGTAAAAAAGTCAGTTGCAAGAGAAAATTTTTTTCTAAATGAATGAGGAAGATGGAAATATTGCAAACTTACAGACCAGAAATTGAGCATATAAAGTTTCCTTCCCAAGACATGCTCACTTTTTCCAAAGTTTATATGATCTTTTGAAATTGTTTCATAATAAATATTTTTAAAAAATAATGAAAAAAATGAAAGACAAGGAAGCACCAAAGAATTAGTGGAACTATCTGAAGATCGTGGATAAAAGGGAGATAATAGATAAAGTGAGTCTTAGGTCTTTTTCGAAGATGTGATCAGAGGTTGTCACTCTTCAAATGTCTTTTGAAGCAGTTAGATGAAAAAGAGAAGAACAAATGGTAGCAAATAAGGAGGGAGAATTCAAACAAGGGGGAATTCTTTGGCACAAATGTCACAAGTCACTCTTCCTGTGCCCGTGTACATGAAAATGCAACCTTAGAAACGACCCTCTGCTCTTTTCTCAGATAACCGTTAGAATCAATATGTAAAATGAAAAACGATCTAGGTGAATCTAACTGGCAAAGAGATATACTTAAGTCAGTTAGCTCCTGTTGAATTTGTTTAAACATGAGATCAAATCTTAACACATTTAAGAGAAAAAATATATCATCGTAGCGTGAACAGGAAGTATCTTCCAAAAGAGGCAAGAAGGGCTCATAGCGTTATGGAAAAACACATCCTTCTGGGCTTTTCAGTCACCTAGGTTCATCTAGGTTACCAGACCATGATCAGTGGCTAAGTGCAAGTGAAACTTGAGATAGACAAATAAAACATTAATAACTCCTTTTACAGAATAAATTAAGATGGAAAGATGCTACATGACATATCCAAGACCAGATTCAAATTGGTAGAGAATTTGACCCTGATCTCAGGTGCACGGTATCCTAGTTTAGGGAGCCTTTATATCTTTAAATTACATCTCAAGATGTGAAATCCACTTAAGAGTCTAACACTAGAGTCATTAGATTTACAGAACCACTTGTGAAAATTGGAAAATGTTTATAGCAGATAGTTATCTTAACATACACTTTAGTACCTAAAGAACTGGTGGCCTCTGTATTATTCCTGTAGGTGGCAGATATTGTAGAATTAGAATATGTGGCAAAAAACTTCTTGGTGTCAAGATAAATCTATATCTTGGCTTCCCTGGAAAAGTCCAGGCCCATGACTTTGTCTTTCTTACTGTGTCCTGTGTTGGGAGAGAGTTCTTCACAGCTCTTGCATTTCTGTACATCCTATGACTGAGGCAATGAGTCATTTGTTCTGAACTATCTTTTCCACGATGTTTATTTAGGCTTGGAAGATAAAGAAGGTCTTTTTTTTCAGATCAAATGGCAGGCAGGTTATTGCCATACTGGGAGATTTGATACCCAAAACTCAAAGTTCCTCTCCTGTAGTATAAACAACTGTGTGAGCAGATTCAGCATCATCCCTGGGAACTTAAAAGGTCAAGGGGATGTGATGTAGATATGGCGATGTACAATATTACTTGTAGTGTTGTGAGTGAAAAACCTTTGTCCCTGACACACAATTCTCTTTTCATGAGGCTGTCCAGATGAACAGATCTGGCAAGTGTTGTGAAATCTCAGATCGTTGAGCATCCTTAACATTCTAATAAGGATACAATATGGTCTACTAAATTAAACATTCTTTCTTCAATGAAAGAACACCTGAGGTTTGGTGAGGGATCCTGCTAGAGCCTATGTTTCCTAAGTTCCCTTTGTGATCATGTTCTGATCAATCGAATGTGAGATAAAGAGCCACTCCCAATCAAGGTTATTTAAAGAATGCTCATGCAGGGCCCTTGTCCTTTCTGTGTTCTGTGAGCTGGGAAACAGACCACATGGTGGCAGCTTGTGATGGTACCTTTGGCTTAGAGAGATCTGGACCATAAAGGAGAAACTAACTGCCATTGTTTTCATATCAACATTTTTTTTGGTCTCTTTAAAGTCAGTTTGAATATTCTATAAGAAAAGAAGACATAAACTTAGAGACTCCTTTACTATTCTTTTTTTTTTTTTTTTTTGAGACTAGGTCTTGCTATTTTTGCCTGTGGAACCGCAGGCTCTCGTTGCCCAGGGTACCACAGACTCAAGCAATCCCTAGCCTCAGCTTCCCAGGAAGCTGGGATGACAGGCGCGAACCACCACGCCCAGCTATTTTTTTGGAACTAGGTCTCGCTACGGGCCCCAGGCGGGACTCGAACCGCGATCCCTAGCACCGGCCGCTTCATAGGCTGAAGCTTACAAGCACGAGCCACCGTGCCCGGCCTTACTATTATTTTTAATAAATGAAATAATACCTAAAATCAATAAATAACTGTTCATAGTCTGAGTTCCTAAAGTTAAAGTGAAACTTTAACTTGATTCCTATTACCCCATTCTTCATGTTGTCTGGATGCAGTATTACCAGCCAATTTTGAATATACAATTGTAAGGTGTCCAGAAAAATAGGAGCATGGGGAAATCTTTACAGTGAGGAAAAGTAAATGTATGATAACTGATATCAATTATCCAGATCCAGTTGAAGAAATGCATGTACAGACATAATCTGAGCTTCATGAGCTGACAATCAAGGTAAGACTGAAAAACTGCAAGGGTAAAATGTACCTGGTGGAGGATAAATGATTTATACTATAGTGACGTGGTCGGCAGCTTCTTTCAATTTTCATTGTTATGTCCCTGAAGTCCAATTCACTGCCTTCTTGGAATGGCTTCATTAAACAAGTGAAATTTGAAAAGGGATCTGAGAGAGTTGCAATAATTCTATGGCAAATGGGCAAGGGAAAACTGGTTAGGAACTGACTTCATAAATCAAGCAGTATCTATGCACAAGATCCTTTATGACATGCTTGTGTGTGTGGAGAGATACAATGATATTTAAAACAATATTTGCAACTTAAAGGAACACACAATTTTGTAGGGCTTTTAATGCCAACAATATAGCAAGGGAGGAAGAAAATAGACAGTATTATAAAGAATATGGGAATTGTGGTTTGCCTTGAGAAACAGAATATTGGGAAGTTGAAGTCTGGTTGCCAACTGAATAATTGCCAATGGGTTCCTCATTTAATTAGAATCATTATTAACAAGTGTTTTGTTAGGCTGTTTTTTAATTTTTCAGTGAGATTACTAAGAAATCCTTTTTAAAAATCTTGTCTTTGATATCTTCTGGTTTTATAGATCAGGCAGGGGTGTTCTTAAGTTATCAAAGTATCTGAAGATAATGGAAAATCTTTAATACTGTGCTAGATTTGGGGTAGACTTTATTTAAAATACTTATTGTCATTGGGAAAGATTATTGGGACTGGATTTCATCATATGTGTGCTATTGAATTGCATAGAGAGCTAGCCAAGTATTTAAAGTAAATGAGAATCAAAGTAGCACAAAGTCCTGGGGCATTTAAAACTTTCTGCACTTCTGTATCTTCTTCTTTTTTGTTTTTGAAGTAACATTGATTGATGACACTGTGTGTGATTAAGGGATGTAAGTTCATACTTCGTTGATGTGTGTTATCATATCACATCTACTGTCAAGACATTCATAATCCTCCACAATAGACCACTGGGCACTGCCCTCCATTTGTTGACACCCCCACCACCCTCCTATTCCCACTAGTGTTCCTAACTCCCACAATTCCCTTCTTCCCACTATTCATTAAAAACTTTCATTGTGGTAAAATACATATAATATAAAATTTATCCTCTTTACTATTTTTAAGTGTACAGTTTAGCAGTTTGAAGTAAATTCATATTGCTGCAAAAACAATCTCCATAATTTTTTCATGTGCAAAACTTAAATTTTATACCCATTGAATAATCTATTTCTTCCTTGGTAACCACAATTTTACTTTGTGTTTATGAATTTGACTTCTTTAGATACCTCATGTTCTGGGGTTAGACAGTATTTGTCTTTTTATGGTTAGTTTATTTTCCTCAAGTTTCATCCACATTGTAGCAAGTATCAGAATTTCCTTCCTTTTTAAATGGTGAAAATATTCCACTGTATGTATAGACCACATTGATTTATCCATTCATCCTTGATGGAGAGATTTGTAGGTTGCCTCTACCTCTTGGTTATTATCAGTTATGATGCTAAGAAAGTATTTTGTTTTGACCATGTATTCAGAAGTGTCATATGCTAATTCTATTTTCATTTTAGGAAACATCATATTTGTTTTACACAGCAACTATACCATTTTCCATCCTCATTAATAGTCTCATCAACAAAACAAGCATTCCAGTCTCTCCATACTTTTACCAGTATTTGTTATATTTTTAATCATGACCAACTTAATGGGTGTGAGATGGTATTTCATGGTGACTTTGATTTGCATTTCTATAATGAATAGTGATGTTCAGTGTCTTTTCATTTGACTTAGAGATATTTTTACTAGTGTGTTGTATATCTTTTCACTCTGTTGATAAAATTTTGTATTTTCTTCAGTTTAATATATTCATTTAGCAGTTAAGCAAAAGCCCAGAAGTTAGCTACTATCACTAGATAGTTAATGACACTGATGACAAAGAGAAATGGTTGGAGTCTCCAACTCTCAATGACTCTTGAGTGCTTCTTCAGTTTTAAGAGTTTGCTGCAATTGTCATTGAATTTTGTGGTAAGCAATTCTTACACTAGATCGATCAGGCTCAGACTAGACTTAGCGCTCCCCTTCACCTCCTGCAATAAATTTTCTTTCCTTTCAACTCAAATACTCTGGTGTCTACTCTATTTACTATCTACTTTTTAAAAGCATTCCTGACTCAGAACTCCTAGGAGGATATTTTCTAGCACTGAAATTGCACTGTATCATGAAAATTTTCAACTACACAGAAAACACTGTTTGTAGTCTCAAGAAATATGTCTCTCTTATGATTGTATCCCAAGTTTTCAAATGAATAACTTGTTATTAAAGTGAATAAAATACAAAACACTTATCGAGGGTCTTCTGAAGTTTAATTGCATACTATATCTTGATTGGAACTGTACAATTGGTAGAATAAGAAATGCAATAAATTCATGAAATAAATGCAAGAAAACTAAGGAGACTAATTTTGAGTTTTATTATCTAGGGGTTTATGTGTGTACATTTAAGTTCATGATAGCCTCTGGCAACTGGAAAACACTATATCCAATGAATCTGAAATGGTATTCCCATATTCCAGCCCATTCTTAAGGAATAGTTTTCAAAACATGTCAAACAGAACATGTATGTAGCTCATTAAATATTTGGCTGTTGTGAAAGTTATCATAGCAGTTTTAGTAAATGCTAGTTTCTGCTACAGATGCCTGTACTCACAGAGACACTCCATCACTGACAATGACTGGAAAAAACCTCCTAAACCAGATGCCAGAACTCTAAGGTGTCCCAAGAATACAACCCCTCCCCCAGAGAAAGCACACTGTCACAGAAAGGAGACTAATGAACTTAACATATAATAAAGAGAGGGGGTTCTGAGTGATTTGAGGGAGTATCAGAGGGAGGAGGGTATCCTAATAACTATTACTGATGCTAAATAAATAAATAATGATTAAGATGGTAAATTTTGTGTTGTTAATACATTACCACAATGAAAAAAAAGGAAATACAAGCAAATATTGGCCCTAACTGCTGGATAATCTTCTCCCTTCTAGCCAACAGCAGCGGCAAAGGGCGGAGTACTGGGCAATTTGTCTAGTTTCCAAACAAAAGCACCAAAATCCAAAACACCAGCCCAAAGACAAAAAGAAATCAATATTTTTTGGCATATGCTTCCCATGCACCCATAGGTCATTATGGATTACTTAAGGCAAATCAGAACATTAGGAGAAATATATGAGCGAATACTCTAAGAAAGAATATTTGAAAAGATGATTTCAAAGAAAGAAATGCCACTTCATGCCTTAGGCTGCTTATGATAAGGAAGGCATATTTTTTGTGACAAATAGTGTTTATTTAGCAGTCACTGCTTAGCCAGCACCAGGGGTCTCTAATGCAGACTGCTTTGTGTTAAAGAAGAGTTGCTCTGCTGATCCTGAACTTATGGAAATGGCAGAAGAACATCCTTAAAACCACCGGAGATCATCTCTTTGAGAACTTCTGTTGGAGAAGGGAGAAAGGGTAGTGAGGGAGACTTCTGCTTGATAGATTTCAATTTTTAAAATTTACTGTTACAATTTCAAATTTACTGTTAGCTGAGGACTGTAAAACAAGGTACTTTCCCTCATTCCTTACTGGATGGACAAAACTACAAGATTTTTTTTTTTTTAGCTAATAATCACATGGGAAGAAGCAAGAAGGGTTTTGCATTTCTAAGAGATTCAGATTTCTTTGCCCCAAACATATTCTCTATGCTTTATATTTGGTAGTAAAATATGTGAGCAGTGTGCTGTGAAAGACACACAATTTCCTGTCCATCTGTGCTGTGCTACCAATCATTGCCCACCCTCAAAGATAAATAGTGCTTCACCTGAGAGAGGCTGACACAGCACTGTAGCATGTGGTTATTTGAATAACAGAGTGATAAAATTGTAATTGGGAAAAGGGGCTAGGGAACAAGTTTTATAGACTCAAGAGGTGAAAAACAGAAGAGAACTCTCTGAGACTCCCAATAATTTTAACTAGCAGCACAATTTAATGTATCAAGCTGTCAGAATTGCCTATGAATTTCCTAGCTTCCTTTATTTTATAGGCACTCTTTCCTGTCATTAATGAGACTATGTGTATTGTAATACCATGTGAGTTGCTCCTATAGTTTTCAAGAGGAAAGAAGTGTTGCATTCTTGTAACATGCTGGAGATGTAAGTTCTCTGATAAAATTGAAGTATATGACTTTATGTGAAATCAAGGGTTAATGTTAACATTATATTGGTATTCGAACATTAGGGGTTTGAATAAAGGAAGCTTAGACTACTTTTGCTAACTTATAGAGTGGTTGTTTGTGATTTTGTGCTTTCTTACACTCATTCCTGTCCTTTCACAATGCCAAGGTCATGGATTTCTCTTAGATGCAACTAGGAGCCTCTGGGATTTGTGCATTCTGAAAGATAAACATTTCCTTTCCCCAGTGGTATCCAGAAAAATTGGGATGGAATGGGTAGTCCTTTTGCTTGTGAGAACAGCCCTTTCTGCATAAGCTCACTAGACTGGAATAGAATGAATAGGACACTCTCAGAAAGAATTTATAAAAGTATTATAATTCATAATTTGTTATAATCAACCTATAATTTAACACATTCGGTGGCTGAATGCTGAACTAATCTGGGCTTTTTATGTTTTGATAAAAGCAAAGCCTCTTCAAGACTGTGGCTATCCTAAGAGGTCCTTTCTGAATACATCCTTCACAGGTCAATTAACTCATCCCCAGAATCATCAGCTTGCCACATGTATCCTCCTTTTCAAGACATTCAGATGCTACTACTCTTTCTACGGGAAAGTGTACCTATACACAATGGCTCCTTTCCAAAACTTCACGTGGCTAAAACCCTGGATTTTTGTCATATAAGCCCTCAGTTCCACTCTAAACACTTCCAATGGCTCTGGGTAGAGAATGGGCTCCCGTCCAGTAGCAACAGCACAAAGTGAATGCTCAAATTCTTTTCATGTCCTCCTACCAGTTGGGCTAAGCCTGCTGTTTATATTTTTAGGGAACCTAATAAATGACCATGTCACTGGGAACATTAATTTTTCTCATAAACTACATAGCTAATCCCATATTACTGAAAGAACATTTCTCCTATTAGCAAGACTATGACATTACTTTATAGTATTTTCATTGTTGTGATAAGGACAGTTGGTATTTTTCTGCTTCAGTTGTGGTCTGGTGGTATCAGGAAAAATATAAAACACTTCCTCATCTTTTATTATGTTTTCTTTTGTTTTCCAAGGCATGATTCCAACTACTATTTGAGTACTTGGATTCAAAGTCTCCCTCCGGAGGGGGTTGCTGTTAGTAGCACCTACTCTATGGAGTTTTCTTTCTTCTTAACAACTAAACTGTCTGCCTAGTGCTCATCATGCGATTTCTCTGTTGGAGGCAATCGCTTAAAGATCTCCTTAAATATTTAATACTATCCTGGAGTATTTTAGAATATCTGAGGCCAAACATATAGTGTTGCCCTAAGTGGAAAGGATTCTGGACACCTTCAATTTAAATAGGAAATGTGGAAGAATACTGGGCATGGTGGTGTGTGTGCCTGTAAGCTACAGCCTATGGAGTTGCGGTTGAGACTGGGGATCTCGGTTCGAGACCCACCCAGGGCAACACAATGAGACTTAGTCCCAAAAAAATAGCTGGGCATGGTGATGTGTGCCTGTAATCCTAGCTACCAGGGAAGCTGAGGCTGGGTCCATGGTACCCTGGGCAACGTGAGCCTGCAGTTCCACAGCAAAAATAGTGAGACCTAGTCTCAAAAAAAAAAAAAAAAAAAAAAAAAAAAAAAAAAAAAAAAAAAAAAAAAAAAAAAAAAAAAAAAAAAAAAAAAAAAAAAAAAAAAAAAAAAAAAAAAAAAAAAAAAAAAAAAAAAAAAAAAAAAAAAAAAAAAGAAAGAAAATGAAGAAATATTTAGGTGGTCTTTCCTAATGGGTGAGAGCCTGTCTCTCAGAGTCTTAACTGGTAACAGGGACATAGTGGTGTCTCACTGCTTGTGCGTGCATGGTTTAAAAATTAGTTATGAGATTTCTCTTGCTGGTGGTGAGCCTCCTCCACCTCTTGCTCCTCCTGCTCCAACTCCCTCCTCCACACTCCAATGCATGCTTAAAGGTGTTCCTGTCACTCAGACTGGACCATCACCACTTTGTGTAGGTTCCTGGTGAGGGCCCTGAGCAGGGGTGTGAGGTGAGGATATGAACCTTTGCATGTTGGTAGTGGTACTTTCCTGGAAGGGTAGTGGCTCCCCCTGGCCTTGGCTGACTGCACTGCTGGTGGGCAGTGGGATGTGGGAAGGTGGGGTGTCAACATTTCAATCTGCTGGTAGGCAGTTTCTGAGCTGAGTTCCCCTCACTGTGGCACCATGCACCCTCAGGGATAAAAGGACTCCTGTGGAGGGAGGGGTCATATTTCCAGGGTCAAGATTCTTCCCTCCACATTTTCCAACTGCGCTAGACACCATCTCTCTTCTTTGGAATATGACCTCCCGTGAGCTAAGGTTCCAGCTTCCTTGTTCTGATGGTGGAGGGCTAACTGACCTGGAATGAAGATATCAGCTCCATTAGTTGGAACATCAGCCAGAGTTCCTGCCTCTATAAGTAACTAGGTTTTCTCTCACACGTCGAGGAGAATTCTAGGTCAAAGGTTTCTACGTTTCCCAGGCCCAGGTCTGCACCTTTTGTGGGACTACTGCTATCCCTCCCCTTACTCAGGACTGTTCTTGGTATTAATTTCTTTGGATCTCAGCTCTTACTCACTGGGTCTTTAGCATCTGCCTCTGGCTTTGTGGGTGTGAGCTGTCCTGGATTCAGACGATCTCCCTCTCTGGGCTGGGCTTCTTCAACAGGTCATTTCTACCTTGGTCTGTGTGGTGGGGATGTTTTGACTCCCTGGGTCTTGGGTACTGTGATGAAATCTCCTATGCTACTGCTCTCTCCTATATTTCTAATGACATGTTTTGGGCCATACAGAGGCTTGTTTTTTCAAGTCCCATTAGCTTCTTAGTTTAAGGGCTACCACTTCCCCCAAGACAATGCTCCTGTCCTTTTGTTATTTATTTATTTATTTATTTATTTTCCTTCCCCCCCATCACCCTCACAGTGCAGACTGGCTCTTTCCTTCTGCTTCTACTGAAATAAATCCCTGCGTGTATCTTTGAAAGAGCCAAAGAAGCCTCAGTATTCATGGCAGGACTCACTATGGATGTCCTCACTTCCCAGCACTAAAGAACACTCTTAATGTAAGTTTTAGCACCAACTTCACATCTTTCCACAACTACCATCCCAGAAACTCTTAGGCATATGCAGCTTTCTAGATTCCTAGATTCATATAGATATGAATATCTACACACACACACACACACACACACACACAAACACACACACATATATATTTGGTGTTGAAAAAGGGTATAGAATTAAGTCCAGAGAATTCCATACCATCCTTTTTTTTTTTCTCTTTTTTTTGAGACTAGGTCTTGCTATTTTTGCCCATGGAACCACAGGCTCTCGTTGCTCAGGGTACCACGAACTCAAGCAACCCTAGCCTCAGCTTCCCAGGTAGCTGGGATTACAGGTGTGCACCACCATGTCCAGCTGTTTTTTGGGGACTAGGTCTCACTACAGGCCCCAGGCGGGACTCGAACCACAATCCCTAGCCCCGCCCGCTTCATAGGCTGAAGCTTACAGGCACGAGCCACTGTGTCCGGCCTTCCATACCATTTTTGTTCCTCAGTGAAAATGACTTTAGAGATCATCTTCAGACAATAGTGAGGTTTACCTGTTTGAAAGATTTCACTTATTGATAATGAATTATCTACTCCTTTTACAATAGCTATTTGGTTGGGAATACTTTGTTAGTACCTTGCCTGTATTATTTTTTAGCTACCTGCAAAAATCTATCATTTTACAGATGAAGAAACTAAATTTTCAGTGAGTTGATTCTAAATCCATGCATTCACCCTCACCTATGCCCCCACTGTATCACATTGAGTTCTTAGGTGTTGTGTGGAACTAGACATTTTTTATTCCCATTAAAAATGAGTAGGTTTTGTTTTAAACAGTGGTTCTTAATCAGGGGTAATTTCAATCTCCCAGGGAACATTTAGAATGCCTGGAAATAATTTTTCTTGTTATGACCTTGGGGGAGTTGCTTCTGGCATCTAGTGAGTAGAGATCAGTGAGATTGCAATACTTTAAGCACACATTGGCCCCAACCTCATCCCCAAAGAACTGTCTAGTAGTGATGAGATGGAGAAACTTTGTCTTGTAGTAATTTTAATAAGCAGTTGAAATGACTGAGTACATAAATTTGATGTAGCAATTTAGCTAAATATTTTGATTGATGAATGAATGACCAAAACAAAATTTTTTAAGAGAAAATATAAAATTAATCATAGTTCATGATACTTCAAGTCCCTCAGATGTATCACAGATTCAGAAATGTTGGTAAATATGGACTGCTTGAGCAGGAAAGTTTCTCCAGGAGCTCTATCTAAGAGTGGTCATTTCAGGTAAGCTCTGATTCTTTCTGGCTTAAGCAAATGTTTCAAGTTAAAGAAAATATTGTGAAGTACTTAGCAGATTACAAAGAAGAATAACCAAACACTTTGTTAGCTAAAATGTCACCAGAGATTCCTGCATTCCTTTCCAGGTTTTAACCTCTGCCTTTCTTAATGTCTTTTAAAATCCAAAACAAACCTCATAGAATTTTGAAAAGCCAGGTGAGAATCTTATTTCATTTATTTTCATAATAGAAAAGTCATGCAAGTTTGCTCAGTGGAACAAATTACCCACTTACTGAGTCAGGAAAGTACAATATTACTTACAAAATATTCTTTGCTGGTTCTCAGAGCAGAGGTAGGATTGTCCTAGCATAATGTAATGGCATCCAAAATATTATAGCATTAATTCAAGTAACCAGACAGCAAGGAAAAAAAACAAAAAACCACAAAGCAGTAGGCCCTAACCAGCAGTAATGTTCTGCTCCTGGAACTGATTAGCTATTTAAAATACAAAACAGCAGAGAAAATCAGGGACCAGAATGTGAAAGCAAATACAGTAATGACTTAAGAAACGAGTTCGGAAAGAGAGAGGTAGTCACCTATTGGTCAACTGAATTTTTGACTTCTAAAATAAACTGAAAGTAAGAAGAGATATATCTAAGTGTAATTCTTAACAACACTGTCCAAACTGTACACATATTGCTGCTGTTGCCCTGAGAAGTTTAAATGAATGCAAACATCTGTGCATACCCCATGCATTTGTGCACAACATGCTTATGCTATAAAGATCCCTATAAAACAAAGCAGACGGAATATTGCTCAGACTTATTTTATAATGCTGCCTGGATTTGAAAGTAGATAGAGAGGGTTATTATGTACTCATAAATTCAGGCCAATTAGGCAGAGAAACATTTCCAGAATAAAGCCACATGTGCTAACATTCTATCACCTCCTGTAGGTGCTGTGCTGTGGGAGGAGGTAGATGCAGCACAATTTTACATACAAGTTGTTTTCCTTGCAGGTAGGGAACAAGGCTGGTATAAACCCAGCACTTCATATGGGATGATGACCATTAACACTGGGGCTGTGTTTCAAAAGTCTGAGAAGTTATGTGGTAATAGCATAGAGAGAAGTGTTTTTAGGGCTGAATGAAGGATGAAAAGTTGGTGAGGAATGGATTGTTCAAAAGTATAAAATAATACATAAAAGAGGGAGCAAGTGTATATGAGTTTCCCATACAAGAAATTTTTTTATTATTATCATAGAGCTCTGGATTTATTTTTGTGTTTTTTCCCTCTATTTTTACTGAGGTAAAGTTGGTTTATATCATTGTGTTTGTGTTAGGGGCTATGGGTGCAAAGTTCTACTAATGTTTTTACATCATACCCACCACTAATTCTCCATTGCTCCACTGTTTTCCCTCTATCCTCTTCTTTCAAACTGCAAGCCTCCACTTGTGGTTTCCTAGTCCTGCAGTCAGATATCAAGGGATTGTTTTTAGTTTAGTTTTGTATAACTCCTTGTTTAGTTTTACTATATGCCACATATAAATCAAACTATCTGAAACTTGTCTTTATACTTCTGAAATATTTTGTTCAGCATTATTCTCTCCAGTTTCATACATGTTGTTGCAAATTCAAGAGCTATTCTTTTTTTTTAACATTTGAGTAATATTTCATTGTGTACATACACAATTCTTCCTAATCAGCTCCTCTGTCCTTGGGAACTTAGACTGTTTTGATAACTTAGCTATGGTAAATAGTGTTGCAATGAACATAGACATGCATATATCCTTTCAAATTAGTGCTTTTGCATTTTTGGATAGATACATAGGAGTGGAATTGCTGGATCATATAGTAGATCTATTTTTAATATTTTGAGACAGCTCCACACTCTTTTCTTTGGAGCTAGAACAGTCTATATTCCCACCAGCAGTGTTAAGAGGGTTCCTTTCACATCTATGCCAATATCTTTTATTTCTGGTAATTTTGACATAAATCATTGTAATCAGTGTAAAGTGGTATATTATTGATTTGTATTTCCCTGATGAAAAGTGAAAATGAGCATTTTCTCATGTTCTTATTAACCATCCGTATGTTTTCTTTGGAGAAGGGTCCATTTAGCAATTCTGTCCATTTTTTTGATTGTTAGTTGTTTGCTTTTTGTTGAGTTGTATGATTTTTGTAGATTTTGGCTATAGACTTAAATTTGACTTCAAAGAAACTTTGGGAATTCTTATCTAATAACAAGAGAAGCAAAAGAAAATATAAAGAAATGGGATTACATTAAACTACAGACTTCTGCTCAGAAAAAGAAGTCACTGAAACAAAAAGGTTCCTGACTGAATGGGAAAAACATTTGCACACCATACATCTGACAAGAGAATATATTTTCTTTGCAAACTAAAAAATACCTATGGTTAAAAATCAAATAATTTAAACAAATAGGATTGCATCAAATAATGAATGGATGAATTGTATGATATGTAAATAATCACAATAGAACTATTATAAAGATAGGAAAAATATATTGATGCAATGTTCTTCCTCTACAGTACTTCTGGAAGAAGAAAGGAAAGAAGGGAGGGAGAGAGGGAGGGAGGGAAGAAGGGAGAAGAGGAGGAGGAAGGCAAAAAGGAAGGATACAAGAAGGAAGGGAACTTCACAAATTGAATTTTGAAAACATGTAAGAGACCATTTGATTCAGTCCCTTTTACAAAAGAAGAAATATAGATGAGAAAAGTGAAAATTGATTTATTTGTTCACAAAATCAGTTACTTTTAGCACCCAAGCCTTCCTCGTTCTCTTGTTTTTTGTTAGTTTTGATGTTTTTAAACAACAAAGTAGAATAAAAGAATGATCCTTCAGGGAGAAGAAACTCAATATGAGATATTGGAAATAGGTAGGGAGGGCCATGGAGAAGAGTATATTCAGTGAAGGCAGATTTTCCCTATTTCCTTTTTAATAAAACGCTTGAGTTCTTGCAGTGAGTGTTCAATAAGTCCACTTAGTATTGTCAGAAACTTAAGGTACTTAACTAATTAAATATGCCTATCCTTTTACTTTTGACATTTTCATCAACTAGAAACTTTCTAGGCTAAATTATTGAGTTTGAAATAAAATTTTACATGATTAAAAATTTAAAAACGAGTGCTAATGCATTTTAAATAGAGAGCTTGCCCTAAGGAACAGAGCTTAACTTCATTTTAAAGTGGACCAATTAACAATTGAGAGCTTCAAGAGCAATTTGTTTATGATGCCTAAAGTGACATAAAATTTTTTAGTGACTGAGTTGTCAAATGGAAGAACCCATGAGATTTATATGTTCCATAAGGATTTCCATTTTTCACAAAATAGCCCATGACCCTGTCTTGAAAACCAATTTCCTGTGTATGCATCCTGCTGTTGCGGCATTGCTCACAACTGTTTTCATTAGTGAGAATTTGGCCTTGATTACTGGGAAGATTATTAACTCTGAGCAGCAAAGTGGTAGATCAGTGATGTCTCTAAAAACGAATAGGATATTTTCCTGTCTTTCATCTTCTTTTTACCAAAGAAAGGAAAATATTGATCCCATACATGCATTATTTCTCTTTTTAAATCATACATTCTCTTCAACATATATTAAGGGAGGAAAATGAATTCCAAGGAATAATTTTGTACTTACTCCTTCCTTCAACTGACATTATTGTCTTTTAGAGGTATTTTTAACTAAGCCCTTGGCACAGAGGAGCTGTTGCATAAGCACCCAATATATTAATGAATCAATGGCAAAAGTTCTTGGATGGTCCTTTGGTAAATAAATATGTGTGGGTAAGTGAACTTCAACTAAAATGCCTAGGTCAACTGACATTGTCTTTTAGAATTCATGGCATCTGTAGTGCCTGGAAGAGGTGGGTGATTTGTTATCTCATATGGCAATATGGTGGGTAGATCAGTCTGTTACTAAGGGGAAAACTGTGATTAACGACATATTTGACTCCAGTGTATTCTGTCCATTTTATAGTCTGGGTCTTTGCAAGACAGGGAGAGAGTATATTGTGCTCCATTGGATGTGAAATGGTTAAAGAGTAATAAAATTCTTTACAACCAGAAAATGTTTAAGAATATTAGACATGAAATAATTTTTTTGGTGTTGTTTCTGTTTAGTGGAGGATTGATATTTTAGTTTGGACTTCCATCTTGTTATTCTTGTCTTTCCACTTAGAATTGTAATTTTTGAAGGTAGAGGCTTTTCTGATTACTTTGTGGCGCTCAGATCCAAGAGGAACATAGACCTCAAACTCTCTTAAACTTATTTACATTTAGTTCTACTTGAATGTCTCCACCGATGCACTCTTCCATGAAATTGTGATATGCAATTGTTTTGGGCTTTTGATGCCCTTCCATGTACCCATTTCATAACATTCATTTTTACCCATTTTGTTGCAATTGCAGGTTTGAAAGTAGCATACAAATTAGTAATGAAAATTAAGATTAATTTTGTTTTGAGAACTTTGCAGCACCCTTAGAATATAATTAGCATTTCTCCATGTCATTGCCAAATTTAATTTTGAGAAACATTCTCAAAATTACCAGCAGAACTTGTGTGATAATTGGCATCAACCAATTCTAAATAACTTCATTGGTTAGTGTGAAGTGTTTTATATATATATCCATAAGGCCAGAACTTAGGATAAGAGAGTTTGAGACTAATTAACCATAAACTCCAGGAGAAAGCTAAAATAGAAAAAATTTGACAATGGGATGGTAAGATAACTCTGTATCTGATACTGTTTCAGTAGTATGCTCTTCAAGGTATTGGTCACTAAACAGATTTCGGAAAAGCAGTTGTTAGCTATTGGAAACTATTTTCTCTTATGATCTATGGATTTTTATGAATGTAGTTTGCAAGTGGGTAAAATTTTACTGGATTTCATTACTTTAATAAATGGTCTATTTTAAAATTATCTATTTTATAATAATTCAAAAGGACACCTGTACTCAGATGTTTATTGCAGCAGTATTTATAATAGCCAGGATGTGGAAAAAAAAAAACCAAATACCCCAAAACAGACAAGTTGAGCAGAAAATTTTGGTATACATACACAATGGACTATTACTTATCAATCAAAAAAGACAAATTTGATGCATTTGTGATAACATGGATGAATCTAGAAGGAATCAAGTTTGCAGAAGTAATCCAGAAGTTGGTACGAAACATGATGATCACAGTGAAAACACTGTGAACAAGAACCTACTGTTCCTTGTCCCTGGTTGAAGACTTAAAATGATTCCACATGAATGGATAAGATAATAATCCTGAGTTTACATTTAGAGTATCTGAATCGTCTTTTTTTGTGTCTAATATAAACACTGTTTTGCTCACACTCATCTCTCTCTCTTTTTGAGTTTTACTATCCTTGACTTCAAGAAATAAAGGGAAAGGAAAAAGAACAAGGGTATGGAAAATCCAAAGATGATATCCTAACAGAAGTTCCATTTACAAAATATTGCATTCAGGAAATGAAAATATAGAAGTGAGATAGACCTAGGTATAGTTGGATAAAACAATTATCAAAGTGAACAAGAATAATGAAAATGCAGTACAATTTTATATTAAGATTGAAGAGTTTTCACATTTAAGAAGTTTAAAATTTTGAATTTTAGACTTAATTTGTTTATTTTTTAAAATACCATAAATAAGGAACCATTTAGCATTTTAAATATCTTATAATGTCCTTCAGCAGATGTTTAATCTTACATTAAAATCTACAAGTTATATTAAAATCTATTAAAATCTACAAATACAAAGAACAACTGAAGTCTAAATATAGTAGAATAGTAGAATGTGATTTTAACAATGAGGTTTGGATGGTAATTCAACTATACCAACCCTTTCTTCTCTAAAAAGCCATGAATATGCCTGTCATTTTTTAAAGTTGGAAACAGAATCATTTCACTTCTTATTTCCACATTTATTATACTTCTTGTACATTACAACTTTCAAAATGCCAAACAGTATAGAAAATATTGCCTCAAAATAGAAATTAGGTATTTAAACTGTGTATAAGATGTGTATAACATCTGGATAAAAAATAAAGTATTAAACCAACTGTCAGAACTATTTAGTTTTTCCATGTTAAATATTTTTTTAACATCTGGTCTTTCATTGCCATGCTGAAAAACTTCATGGTGATGGAAGTTATATCTGCACAAATCAGGATATTTCTGTGCTGGTTTAAGATTGAAAGATGTTGACAGTCCTTATAAAGAGAATAGAAGGTCTAGACCAGAAATTCAGGGAGAATGGCTTTTCTTGGTGTTTTAAAATCCTCAGAAACACTTTTGACAATTATGCATCTCTATATCATGCATCCTTTACTTCTTGGTTTTTTCAATCAGTTCTGCTCTTGCTTCTCAACCTCAATCCAAATACATACTTTTAAGTATATCATAAAGAAAATAAATAACAAATCAGGATCATGTAGCTGTTCAGTATAATTGAGAGGGCAGCTCAATTCTCACTGCATGTATGATTTAGGTTATTATATGACCTGTACCTTCTTTGTATCTTTGGATACAAGTTACCATCAATTGCAAAACAACTCACCGAGGACTATGAGGATACCACCATGACAAAAAGCAATACTCATTAGACTATGTCATGCAAACTAATTGGGATTTGCACCAAGTTTTCTGAGACATGAAAATGTAACAAAATATCTTAGAAATAATAAGACGTTACGTCCTAGTTTATTATAACCAATAAGATCCTAAATAGTGAATCATAGGTTTGGTTAACAACCTCAAATGGTCCATCATCTTTTGTCATTGTGCTTTTATTTATTCAGACCTCAATAATCTTTCTGTATGTCATATTTGCACCCTTTCATGGAGACATTGATGCTTTGTTTTTTACTCCCTGAATACTCTTGATTAGATACACTCACACTGTATGAGTGTATATGAAATTATGTTTCATATTATGTTGCACTTGTCTTACTACCTCCATTATAATTTCTTTGAGAACTCTTATTTGCAACTTTTAGACATTTATATAAATGTCATATTGATTTGATGATTAGCCCTGTTAAGGTAAAATCATTCTTAATCTGGGAATTAAAAACAAATAGCCCAGTCACATTAATGCTTGTGAAGATTCCTATTTCCACTTGACTTCATATCTGGAAATGTGATAGGTTGAAGAATTTTGGTAATCATACTATTTGCATTTGATTTACATGGGAATTAACTTTGGTTCATATTTTCAAAATAAAATCCAGCATATAGTAGTATGGGCTTAACAACATTTGAACTTCAACTGAGTTTAGTGGCTTTCAGTTCTTTCACAAACACATTTGCCAAGTCTCTGGAATGTAATTCAATTGTTTTCAATTGAAATCAATTCAGGCACCTTCCATCTTCTTTTTCTTGAGATTCACGTCAAAGGTAACCATCATTGGCCAACAGATGCTACTGGACATCAAGGTCATTTCAAGCCTTTAGCAAAGACATTTGAATGTCCTTTAGCAAAGACATTTGAAAAAGGCACGTAAAAGAAGTGATATGTGGCTTTTCTCACTAGGTAAATTATTTTCAGAAGTCAAAATTCAGGAAAAATATTTGTAAAAAGATCATTGAATAAGAACAAATTTTAAACATTTATATTGTGAGAGAGAAGGTTTTTGTGATTTAATTTCCAACTATAAGATTACAACTTGAAATCTGACAACTACACTTAAACTTATAAAATATCCTTTGGACAAATAAGGATAATGAAGGAACAGGAGAAAAAAGATCAATTTTTTTTCCTTAATGGTGAATTATTCTCCTGAATTACTTTCTTGTAGAAGACCATAATTCTGGGTGAAGCTGATACTGCTGTTATTAAGATTGGTGAATCTGATAAGTTAGGGGGTTACCCCTGTATTGCACCCATGATTCCATTCATTATTTCTATCTGGTCATGCTGCTGGCTGTTCTATTTCTATCTATAGCCTGAAAAAAAGATACCTCAGTAATATTAATATTTCTAACTGTATTTGGTTTCAGAGACATTTATTTCTTAAATAAATGCTTCTGAGTAGGCTTTAATTGAATTGAATTTTAGGAATAGAAAATTGAAAATAGGTTCTCAAAGCTAAAATGATTGCTCTTCTCTCATTCAGATTTGAAATGTGGGGAAACCATAATTTTTGAAATTCAAGGAAAAGTTGTTGGAAGACAGTTTTAGATTATGAGCTAAAATTCATTAAAACATCCAAGCTATTCACTTAAGCTCACTAAAATTTTGTCCTTTCATTTGTGGTTACATGCTGAGTTAACAGGGTGGTGAATGTTATGTAATTCCAGGGATATGCAATAGGTTTTTGAATCAATATTGAAATGTTAACTGATACGGTGAACGGAAACATCAGTCTCACCATCAATGCCTAAAATGACCAGAGTCTGATGCCTATGTGGTCTTCTCCACTCACAATGTCTTCACATATCAGGTGACCCATTATACACTCTTCAACATTTATAATAAGCACTCATAAGTAGTATTTATTTAAACTGTGTAGTCATTGCTTAAGTCAACTCAAACCCAGTATTTTGACTTTTAAAACATTTTTCACCCATTTCTTTGATACTTGGAAACAGGAAGCATATATTTGGAGCAACCCAAAGCTATATTTTTGGGTTGCTCCATAATATATTGGAAAAAAACAAAAGACTCCTATAAAAAAGATAGAACCACTATGTCTTCTCTGCCTCTCAGCATGGATTTGACTATGACTGAGTATTGTTTAAGGATAGTATCCAGTCCTCATAAATATCATTGATCAACTGGTAGGATGTGAATATGGCAGGACACATTGGAGACCTTGAGTTATTGAGGGTCAATATTATTTATTGATTTCAGTTCGAATATATAGAAATAGCAGCTGTGGTCAGTGGCAAGAATGAGGAAGCTGGAATCAGAAGCTTTGAGTTATAGAACTGTCTGCATCCTTCCCTGAACCTCTCAGAAATGTCAGAGGAGGTTACTCATTGCTATTGGCATCTGGACATATAAGTTCTTATTTACACTATCCAAAAAGACAATAATTGATAAATAGAAGATATTTTATAACTTCTAAGTTTCTATGAAAATATTAATTATGGTTATTATTTACTTTGTGGTATAGTTGGCAACACTAGTGGATTACATTTCTGCTTTTTAGTCCATCTCTTGTAAATGATTCTCAAGACTTAGTAAAATACTACTCCTATTGCCACTAGGAGATCTAACATCATTTCATATATGTTTCATTTAAATTTATTTGAGAGAAGAGGCAAGGGCCAGGGTGGTAGAATAGAGAGCACTTGTGTTACTTTCTCCTAAATCTTACACACTTACAACAACTCTACAAATGAATGTGGATTAATCTACACAGAAGCAGTTTTGGAAAAAGCTCCCACAGCAAAGGACAGAGACAGTGTACTGATTGAGGCAACGTATGCATAAATGATATATCAGGCAAGAAGTTAATATTTAAAATATATGAAAAAACTTGTAAACTCAACAACAACAAAACTTATGGCCTGATTAATAGAGTGGGAGAGGATTTTCATAGACTTTTCATCAAAGAAGATATACAGATGGTCAACAAATACACAAAAAGATGACCTATATTAGTTAGCATTAGGGAAATGCTAATTAAAACAATAGTGAGATTTTTACATTATCATTGGTTATTATAAAAACTCAAGAAACAGTAACTGTAGGTGAGGTTGTAGGGATAATGATACCCTTCTCTAGTTTTAGTGGGAATGTATATTGGTGTAACCATTATGGAAAAAATCATAGAAGTTCCCCCCAAAATTAAAAATAGAGCTAACCTATGGTCTAGTCATTCCACTTCTGGAATTTACATGAATAATATCAAACACTAGTTTGAAAAAGCATGTGCATCCTTATGTTCATTGCAGCACTATTCACAGTAGCCAAAGTATGAAAAGAATCCAAGTTCTCAACAATGAAGGAATTGATAAAGTTTGGAGTATATATGCATCAAGGGATGCTACTTACCAATAAAAAGGTGAGATCTTGCCTTTTGCAACAATATGGATGGAACTTGAGGGTATTGTGTTAACTGAAATAAATCAGAGGGAGAAATGCAAATACTCTATGATTTCACTATTTGTGGAATATAAATGAAAGCAAAAATGAATCTTTAGGTTTTGAGACCAGAATGGTGGTTACTATAGGGAGAAATTGAGTACAAGGGTCAATTTTTTGCTGGTGGATTTTGAGTGGATATTTGGTGTTGAGCGTGGTGAGAAAATGCAATACTGTAATCCATGCATCATTATGAACTAATGTTCTCATAAAGAAAAAAAATGCATTTATATGAGGAAACATATTTCTAATCAAGTCATTATTTTAAAGGAAAAATTCACTTCCCAGCTTACCCACTCTTCTCAAAAAAAGAAATTACAAAACAAAAACAAAAAAATTTCTAAAAAAAATGTTTGCTAACAAATATATCAAACAGTGGTCCTAAATCACCATAATGCCTATGGTGTTTTCTTCTAGAACACTTGCTTGAATAACTGGTTCAGAACAGCAAGCCTTAAAGAAATCTCCATCCTAGAATATGGACAAATGCTGCTTCAACTTTCTGCAGATCAAGATGTCATACCCTAGATATTTCATTTTCTAATAGAATACCCCGATAGACTCATATCCTACTTGTGCTTTCTTATAATTTTCTTTGTAAAGTTCAAAACATTGACCTGAATTTACACATGTTTATATAAGCAGGCTTAATGCATAGGGGTTAGAATAAAAGACCTGGCTTTAAATTTTTGCTTTATCATTTAATATAATTCTATTGAGATAGGTGAATAGACTGTGTGATAGAGATATCTTCAGATGCTAAAACTCCTAATCCTTAGTTGCTATTGTTACTGAAAGGTTGATGGGAAAGTAACTCTTGGAGAAAAATTAGGGAGGGCTTTCAAAGTATATCCATGGAAAGACTACAAGTTTCCCCTACCTATTTCAGGAAGGTAATTCTGCCCTTTTAAGATAGTTGTGAAGGTGAGCAATTTTCTAGTTGGCCTTTATAAATGTAATTTATTCTTACAAAGAAATTAGGGAATAAACTATCCAACAGTGAGATAGGAAAATTATGTAGGTGGTGACACTCAAGTGCAATCTCTGTAACATTTAGAAAGATAAAATGCTATGTTGTGCCTTAGAAGCTGTGATGGACTGAATTTTGTCATGCTTTCTAAAACCTATTGAAATATTTGAGCTTGTTGACTATTATAAGGCTATATATTTTCAGGGATAAATAGGGAAGTATTACGAAGCTGTGTTAAGCAATTACAGTTTTTGCTTTTCACAATCATCAAAGAGTACCAAGATCAATCCACTGGTGTACTGCCAGACTTGTTTTCTAGGACCATCAGACACAGAGACAACGTCATGCAAAATTGTAAACAACCATTAAATTGATTTCCCTGGTGATAAAATTGAATGAGGCGTAAGAAACACAGTGGCAGATTATTTTAGGGCTGAAAAGAAAAATAACTTTAGCTTCATAATAAGTACCCCTTGATAGCTGTCTTTAGGTTATATCAAGAAGAACATATCTGAAAACAGTGAAGTGTGTGTGTGTGTGTGTGTGTGTGTGTGTGTACCAAAAGAAAAAAAGGGAGAGGAGATGTAAGGAGATGGGGAAAGATTGTGAGTAGTGAGGTGGAAAGTGTGGGGGAAGACCAAGTAATTTTGGGGAATAATTCCTCCCAATCTATAACTATGCAGATATGTGCACTTTTGTACATACACACTTGCAAACCTTTTGTCAACAAACCCCCTAAATCTCTATATTAAAACTATATTCCTTCAATTATTCATAAAATAGACTTAAATTATGGTTTTGGATGTGGAAGTTTTTAGGAGATAATGAGATGTGTTAATTTATGGAAACATAACCCTGTTTTATACACTTTTATTCTCATTTCAGAGTGTAACTTTCTATAATGAAACAACTCATCCAAAGGTTTAATATTAGCTAGCCTAGTGAGCATTCATATGGTTTAATGACTATGTTTCAAAGGTTAGTTTTTGCTTCTCCTAACAATAAATTCACTAAGTCCAAGTAAAACTGGAGGCATAAATTTCTATGGTAAATTCCATGCCCAAGATCCCAGCATAGCAGAAAACCAAACAGATAGTCTTACAAAAGTCACTGGCAGGATTTTAAGCATTAGAATGACATCATCTGATTTACATTTTAAGAGATTCTTGTGTTCTTTGATTAATACCTCCCTATTTCCCAGGCCTCCAGCTTCCTAATATTCTGTTATCTGCTCAGTTATTTTAGACTACACATGTAAATGACAATTCATATAGTGTTAGTCTTTCTCTAGTTTATTCTAGTTAGTGCAATCCCTCAATATTCATTCATGTTATGGCAAATTTCAGAAGTTCCTTCTTTCTTATGGTTGCATGATATTCCATTCAGTATTTGTGTGTATGTGTTTCACAGGTTCTTTTCCATTCTTTCATTATGTTGTTTGTATATCTTGGGTATATTGACAAGGATGCTGAGAAAACACAGATGTGCACATATCTCTTGGTTCTTGTTTTCATTTCCTTTGAATATGTATCCAGAAGTGTGATTGCTGGATTGTATGTAGTTCTACTTTTAACTTTTAAATGAGCCTCCATGCTGTTTTCCATGGTGGTCACACTAATTTACATTCCTACCAACAATGCAGAAGGGCTCCTTTTCTCCATATCCCTGACAACACCTGTTATCTCTTACCTTTTTGATGATAGTTATTCTAACCAGATGTTTGGTTTTATCTTTTGGTTTGGAATTATATTTCCCTGATTAGTGATGTTGTACTCATTTTTGTGAAGCGTTGGCTATTTGCTATTTTCCTTGAAGAAATTTCTATTTAGTTTCTCTGCACATTACTGCATTTAGTTGAATTGTTTGGGTTTGTGTTATTTAGTTGTAAGAGTTCTTTGTATTTTGAATATTAACCCTTAATCACATACACAGCTTATAAATATTTTCTCCCATTGTCATTGGTTTTTCATTTTGTTTATGATTTCCTTTGCTGTGCATAAACCTTTTAGTTTGATATATATAGTCTCACTTGTTTATTTTAGCTTTTGTTTTCCTTGTTTTTGACATGAAATTCAGAAAAATCATTGCCAAAATTAATGTCAAGTAATTCTGTATGTTTTCTTTTCGGAATTTTGTGGTTCCAGACCATATATTCAAGATTTCTGTCCATTTTAAGTTGATTTTTGTATGTAGTATAAGATAGGGGTCCAATTTCATTCTTTTACATGTGGCTGTCCAGTTTTCCACAACCACTATTGTGTGAATTTGTCCTTTGCTCAAGGTTTATTCTTGGCTCCATGTATACTCTTGGCATACAATATGATTTAACTCTGCCTTCAGAGGATTACTTGGGAGCTTTTGGTTTTGTTCCATCAATCAATAGATGTCTGTTCCAATGCCAGTACTATACTATTTTGACCACTATGGTTTGATATTACAGTTTGAAATCAGGGATCTTATAATCATATTCCAGGTACTCTAAGCTTTATCTTTTATCTAAACTTTATCATTTTATCTTTCTAGGATTATTCTGCCTAGCCATTTTTTTTTGTGGTTGAATAAAAATTTTAGTGTTCTTTTCCATTTTTGTGAAAAATTGTATTCAAAACTTAATGTAGAATGCAATGGATATATGGACAGCATTTATTAGTATATGCATTGAATGGTATATATATTTTAATAACATAATTCTTCTGATCTGTGAACTAGACATCTCTTTCCTTTAATTTGTGATTTCTTAAGTTTCTTTTATCAAAATCTTGATATTTTTATTGTATAGCTCATTCATTACCATGATTAAATTTATTTTTAAATATCTTATTATTTTTGATGCTATCATAAGTGAAATTATCCTTTAAATTTTTCTTTTTTAAACTGAGGTAACAGTGATAACATTGTTTTACAATACTGTTTATGAGTCAGAGGTATAGAATCACACTACTTCAGATATATTATCATATCTCACCCACTGCCAAGATATTCCTGACCCTCCATATAGTTCATTGAGTCCCTGCATAACTTATTTTCACGGCTACCTCTACTTCTGAAAGATTCAAATCTGTAGTCAGATTTCTAAAGTTTCTTACAAGTTTGGTCCTGTTTTCTTTATTTCTTTTTTAGATATTTCATTATAACTGGAAGATGAATATATTCTGGGGATCCACTGCACATTAACAACAATGTGTTATATACGTGAACATTTTTGAGACAGTACACCTTAAATGTTCTTACCACAAAAACAAAATTGTGTGTCATGTTGGCAGTGTTAGCTCATATAGGGTGGTAAGCATTTTTGCAATATACAAGTGTCTCAAATCACCTCATTTTACAATTTAAACTGACACAATGTTACAAGTCAATTATATCTAAATAAAAAAACATAAAAAGAGGCTTTTCTGGGGGAGAAGGACATTTGGAAAAAGGAGGGGAGGCAAACCGTTCAGTTTGGAGACTTTCCTTATATTCCAAGAGGAGATTCAGATTGAGTTAAAGACATGCAACTGATATGAGATGGTTGGATCCTAGATAAGCTTTATTTATTTACTTATTTATTTTAAAATAATAATAATATATATATTTCACATCTTTATATTCCCCAGGGTTCACACCCCTTGTCTGTTCTCATCCTCTTCCTCTCCCCCCCAAGTTGTATACTTTTGTTTGGTTGCTAGATTGTTTTGACTTTTCCTCCTGGCCTTTGTTTGTTTTTCCTATGTCCCATATGTTAGTGAAACCATTTGGTTTTTGCCTTTTTCTTTCTCTCTTTACTGTTTCTGCTAATATGATTTCTTCTAGGTACATAAATTTAGAATTTATCATAAATTTATCATAGAATTTATCATAAATTCTTCGAATCTGTCATTTTTAATTGATAAGAAACATTCCATTGTGTATATATGCCACAATTTTTTCATCCTTTTATCTATTTTGGGACATTGGGTTGTTTCCATGTCCTTGCAATTATAAATAGTGCCACAACAAACATCCGAGTACAGGTGTCCCATTGTAGAAGTATTGAGGTCTCCTTTGTGAGATTCCCAGAAGAGTGATTGCTGGGTCATATGATAGTTCCATTTTCATTTATTTGAGGGTCCTCCATAGTGGCTGGACCAGTTTACATTCCCATCAATAATGTAAGAGTGTTCCTTTCTCTCCACATTCACACAGCACTTGTTGCCTGTTTTTTTTTTTTTTTTTGACTTGGGCCATTCTTACTGGTGTAAGGTGGTATTTCATTGTGGTTTGGATTTGCATTTCCCTGAATGAGGTAGCACTAGGGAAAGGGAAGATTGAGAGTTTTGGAACTGAGTATCAAGGTAGATTGGTATCATTTGATAAGATGGAAAGAACTTTTTTAGAGAGGAATAAATTAGGTGTAGTAAGCACTTATTTTGGTAACATTAAATTTCAGATGCTCATTAGCTATCTAAATGGAAATGGCAGTAGACAGCTATATGTTTGATTTTAATGCATCTTGAAGCTCCAAATTTTTTTCCTCATTGCTTCATAAAAAATTAATTAAATTTAAATCTGATAAATAGAAGGTAAGATCATAGATGGATAAAATCCAGAGTACTTAAATTAACATTTAAGACATTTCTTTGATGACTTTGTTAACTTCATCAATTTCCACTTCTTTAAAAAAGACTATACTATAGCCATAGCAAGTTATTTGTAGTTCCCCAGACATGAGTATGCATTCGAAGCTTTGCCTGTATTCTAGTTGCAGTTCCTCCCCCCCCCCCCACCTTCTTCTCCATCTGGTTAATTCTAATGAATGCTTTATGAATATTTTGGTTCCTTGTCATTCTTGATATCTTCCTTAACCTTCCTAAAGAATAAGATAGATTCTTTAACTTTATATTAGCAGCAAAATCCTCCTTCAACTGTAATATTTGTCATGTAGTACTTACTATAACTGTGTCAATGTCCATCTTCTATACTAAACTGGACTCTTTGGATCTAAAATATATTTTTATTTTTTTAACCCTAGCAATCAGAATGATTGGAATGAGAACATGATCAAAGTGGATATTGAATAAATGTACATTTTTAAAAAATAATTTTGAACTTCTCTGAAGAAACTATTGTAGAAAAATCTACATAGTTCAGATCCTTGGAAATTATTTCTGAACAAACAAAACCAGGGAAGGATTGATAAGAATACTATCTTTAACAGAAAGATATTTAAAAGTCTCCATAATGTTTCCTTGTACAAACTTTAGCAACTCATATCTTCAGCATTATTCATTTCACTCTTATTTAGATTTACTTGAAAAACATTAATTTGGGGAAGAGAGAATAACTCATGAAATCATTACATGAAAGGTGAGATCTTGGTAAAAACAACTCTGATTTAGAAGTCTGTTGTGTTCTGATCCACAGGTAAATCGAAATTTCCTCCTTAAGCTGAGGAAGAAACTCAGTCCCAAAAAGGTTTGCTTATGATGGCAAATGTTAAATACAGGGAAAAATATGTGTGCAGTTTCAACAATAAAATTAATTGCTCAGAGAAACAAGACATATGGTTAAGTTTTACAATTATGAAAAAACCTTGAAAATCTTTAGGTTGTAATAAAAGTGAATATAAACAGAATACAATGCAAAGAAACAATTACAATTTAGAGAACATAAAAAGGTAAAAGTGATTTCATTGGAAATTTATCTTTGAAGAAAATAATAGTCCTTATTGCTTTCAACCTAAAGTAGAGGACATTATACTTTACAAAGGTAATCCTGATGCTCTGGCTTTCCATGTTCTTTGCTCTTTACTTCTTGATTTTCAAGTAAAAATCTAACTAATTGAAAGATAGAGTTTCCATTCCCTTTTCCTTTCCCCCACCACTTCCCAGCTGTTTCCCATTCCCTGTTCTTAATTGATAGCCTCTACATGAATCTTGTTATGAGTTTCCTAATAGTCTCAGGAGGATTTATTCAAATTTCCTTGCCCAAACTGATTTCCAGATGCTGGAAATTTATAGTCAGCTCTTCCTTACACAATTCTGAGAAAGAATGGAATATTATCATTAGTAATACCATATAATGGGACTATTAAGAATCTTGGCATCAACCTTTCTTTCATCTTCAATTTCTTGGAAAAGAGTTATTTAAACTCCCGCAGAGCTGCCTAAGCCCTGCATCTTTCAGAGACAGCAGAAATGATTGCTCTAATGTTATACTCTCTAACAGTCTGTGGAGATCCCAGAGACAAGAACATAACAGAACCTTTAACCTTGATATTGAACCCATGTTATAAGCCTATTCATATTTCTAGTAGCACTGGGTAATTCACATGTGTCTATAAGTGGTGACTGGAGTTTCTAAAGGAATAAAGAAGGAACAAATATTATGTCTTTCTTGAATCAAAAGCAGAGAGAAGGAAAATAAAACAATTCTGGTCTTGCTGATTTTCTGGACTCTATATTCCAATTCTAATCTTATTTTACAAGTTTCTGCCCTGATTATCTTTATACATGAATCCTCTTTTTCAGTCAGGTTCGTCTATTGATTATCCCTCAAATAAGAATTTCCTCTCTTCACTTTATTAATTTTCCAAATTCTATTTCACTTACCAGAAATGTACTTCTCTTTTCCCTTCATTTATTTAAAATTACCAAATCATCTAAAGGCTGGCTTTCATTCCACCTTTTATGTAATAGCCTTCCTGTGGACATTTACAATCCACAAAACCCCTCCTCTCTGCCATCTGAAATCTTTAATTTAAATATTTGCCAAGGACTTACTTTGTGCCAGGCACAGGTTTGGTGCTAGTGATTACACTGTAAGCAATCGGACAAATCTTTCTCTGTCCTTTGAAAGCTCTCAGTTAATGGAAAGATGTTAATTGGTTGTCAAATTAGAGCCAATATTTATGTTCCAAGAATTTCATTAGATGTATCTTTTATTAATCCTTACAACAGCTATTTATGGTCTTTCACTATACTTCATGAAATAACCTCTTAGTTTTTCATTTAACTGTTAGAAAATTTAAAGCTTAGAGGGGTTAAAACATCTAAGACCATCTAAATGCTGCAGCAATTTCTGACCTCAGACATTTCAACCACTAAATGCATTCCTCCCCCCCCAGGTATTTTTGTCTTTATATGTCATATTATTGTATTTTGATCTCACACAGATAAAAATTTTGCTCTAATTGCCATTTTTATTTCTATACCTGTAATATGTTCTTCTACCTATACCCTTATGATTTTTTTCCGTGTTTTTCAGTAGTATGAACATTTTTTGTCTTTGTTTTTCAGTAGTATGAAAATTATTTATGTAGGAGTTTGTGTACATGTGTGTTTTATGTTCTACTTAATTTTGCTTGGAGTTTGCTGAATTTCTTAGATATATGACTTTATGTATTTCATGATCTGGACATTTTCAGGTGTGGCATATTCTGCTAATATACTTGTCCATTCTTCCTTTGTCTTCCAGTTTAAATAATTTCTATCCACCCATCTTTTGATCATTTATTATTTCCTTCACCAAACTGAAATTACTCAAGGTGTTCTTTTTATCTGTTATATCTGTTTTTGCTTTCTTATATTTCCATTTGACTGCTAGTGTTAACATTTTTCTACTGAAATTTCCCCTTCTTTATGTTTGTTATTTGCTTTTCCACTAGCATGCTTAGCATATTATTCACATTTTTGAGATTCCTTGTTTGTTAGTTCTAATATGTGGTTCATTTTGAATTTGGATTTGTTGGCTATTTTGTTCCTTGGTATTGAGTTGCTTTTTTTTCTCTTAATGCTTTGTGTAGCTCACAATTTTCACTTGAAAGCATTTCATCCTATATGTGATAGTAGAGGCTGAGATAAATAAAATCTGGGCTGAAATAGAAATACCTTTTCATCCAGTAGGGCCTTAGAAGATGGAGTGAATTATTATGAGTTGAGCTGAGTGTGAGATTGTCCTTACTCTGGATTACCATCAGTGCTGTTCCAACTAGCTTCGGGTTACCACATTTTTATCTTGTGCTTAAGTGCTTTGGGTTACCATATTGTTATCTTGTGCTTAAGTTGGGAACTAGTTTGCTTGAGAGTGTTTTTTACATCAATGTCTATTTCACCCTCAACGTTAAGCCTTTCCTTTAAGCTTTTATCTCAGGGTGTTCTTTCTTTGTGCTATTGATCATCTTTCAGCAACAGATTGCTGTTGCTTATCATGAAGTGTTTGATTGTCTGGTAGGGTGTGTGTGTATGACATTCTATTGTCTAGTCTAGATTTAGTGTTAGAACCTGTGTCATAGTATGGGTGATCCTGTCCTTTTGCCAGATGTATAAGACCTCTACCTTTCCTCAGAATAGAGAGTTTTCCCATTTCTCCTTCTCATAGCCACAGTTGGGTTTCACTTGCATCTGAGCAACAGCAGCCTTTTCTGTCTTTACTCTAGGCAACTCCATAATATAAAAGATCCAGATTTAATTTTGTGAATATTTAACAATCACTCCTCAAATCTAGTGTTGTCCCATAATGGAATTTTCTTATTTTTTTTGCCATGCTTTTGCTTTGTCTTGGAATTACTGGTGAAAGTTCTGTCAATGGGTTTGCAAAACCAGAGATCCTATAACCTCTTATCAGATGCTCAGTCTTTAGCTTTATTTATTTTTTTCCTTCAAAATACAATAACATCAATTTATTGCTCCCCAGGGCAGAAATAAAGTGGTGCCATAAGATAACATTCATTGTCATTTTCTCTTATCAAATAATCTTGTTTTTACCTTTTTCACTCTTTTTAAAAATTTTTATTTATTTATTTTTTGCCATTTTTATTATTATTATTTTTATTCAGTTTTCACCTTTATTTATTTTTTAAATTATTTTATTGATTCGTCACAATTGTGCATTAATTGATCCCTCTTCCTCCCTCCATATCCCCCTTTGAATCCCCCTTCCTCCTCCCTCCACATCCCCTCTCTGTATCCCCCCTTCAGTCACCCCTCCCATTTTTCTGCAAATTGTTGTTTGGCTAAGTTGATGTTTAGTTGTTGGTTGTTTGGCCTGTTGTTCTCTTCCGATATATGGTAAGTGTGTGTGTGTTTTTTTTTGTTTTATTTATTTATTTATTTATTTTTTTTTTTTACCCCGGGGCTTTCCCACTTCACTAACATTTGTTAACTATCCTGATCTTTTGTGCACAAAAGGGGAGGTGAAGAGTCTTTAGCTTTATTTAAATGTTCTTTCATGCCTTCTAGTAGGGACATCTTGCTCTTAACCCTGAGCTCTGAGTCAGTATTTATTTACAAGGTGTTCTGTGTCTTTCTTTGGATTTAAGGTATGGCATTAGGTACCTGCTGAATTCAAGAAAAGTTAAGTCTTTTTACATTAGTCATATTTCACTTGTCTATATCTTGCATAGCATGAGTGATAACATTTTAAGTTTTCTACATGCTTAGTGGAATATAGCATAAATTGATTAACAAATAAAATATGTGACCTTGCATGAAGGATACCAGTTTGATAAGTTCTATGGGATAAACAAACATTTTCAAACTGGAGTAAAGAGTGAATACAGATCCAAAATGTATAAGGGGACTAGCAAGAAATAAAGCTGTTTGCAGTAAAAGTGAGCCAAATAACAAGAAGCAAGTATTTGGGGGACTTTGCAGGGGTAGTTTTGGGTAGGATATCCTCTTGTTCAGATGAGTCAACAGTGATGAGCAGGGTGAGAAATGGTCAAAATATTTTCAAATGACACATTCATAAATTTTGGTGTATTGACATCCATAAAGGAAAAGCATTATGTTTCAATTGTGAGGAGACTAAAAATGAGAGATTTAAGAGACTCTTACCAGTTGAATAGCTATTGCTATCCTCATACAACTCAGATATAGTACATAGAATGTATAGACATTAAGCAGAATATAATGTCAAGCAAAGAAAAATATCTATTTTATTCTATTTTAGAATAAGTCAATATATTTGACCTACGATAGCATGTGTGAATGAAATTGCCTCATAATAATAATTTATAGTTAATGCCAACATGACATCAAATGAGATAATATATATAATATAGATAATATATAGAACATTGTCAAAAGTAGAGTAGAATAAGAGTGTAAAGTATTAAGACTATAATTATTGCTGTTTAGGAATAGATATAACCTGGTATATGTCTCAGAGTGAGATGAAAAGAAAAAATCCACATTCAAACATATTAAATAGTTTATAATTGCCTCCTCCATGGAATTTTTGATGGACCCTTTGGTGGACCCTTTTCACCAGTGGTGATGATCTCCATTTTCTGTGAATTCTTCTTGAGCTGGCACCCCAAATATATCATTAAACCATATACCATGTGGCAGGACAAGATTTAGAAAGCTGTGTTCTTCTTTTTGCTCTTCATTGCATTTTCTGCCTCTCTGGGCAGATAGTCATTACTCATCCATTGCTTTAGGGAAAGTCTGTCAACAGTGAAAACAGAACAGAAGTGTCAAGTTATTTGAGCCTTAAAGTTGAGCTCAGAAAATATTCAAGGCATTATTTGAACAGTTTTGTGTCCCTGTGGAAAAGGTTAATGAACTCGAGAGATGATCTAGTCTCTTCTTGTGTGAACCAGTCTTGAATGAACACTGTTATATCAGCTATGTCATGGGCTATGTGGCCATTCTCTTTCCTGACTTGTTAAGACTGCAGCTAGCATTAAACATTGAATATTCATTAGGAAGTATAAACATGTTGGCCTCAAGCTGCTTAGGCTACTTTCTAAATCTTTCCATGTTTCTTTCAATTAACCAGAATTCTTGGAAGACTGTGGGAATGAGAATGAAACTTAGACTAATGGTGATTTGAGAATCCAGATGATTTGCATCTTTTACTCCCTACTTCTTAACCCATAGATCTAAATAAAGAGAGAGTAAGCTCCAGATCCTTTTTCTTACCCCTACCTACTGAAACAAGGAAAGAGATCACAACTGATAGAAAGAACTGTTTTATGTCAATCATCCTTGCATTTATTTTCTTGAAGTTAGTATTTTGTATTCTGTTTCACCAAATGAAGACATTGTACAATGTGAAACACTTAAGTACAGATTAAATATTCAGCAGGAAGTTACTGGAAACAATGTGGTAGATATACTAGGAACTATTCCATTGGTGATTTTTTTTTGAGACTAGGTTTTGCTATTTTTGCCCATGGAACTGCAGGCTCTCGTTGCCCAGGGTACCACAGACTAAAGTAATCCCCAGCCTCAGCTTCCCAGGTAGCTGGGATTACAGGCGCTCACCACCATGCCCAGCCATTTTTTTTTGGAACTAGGTCTCGCTACAGGCCCCAGGCGGGACTCGAACCGCGATCCCTAGCCCTGGCCACTTCATAAGCTGAAGCTTATAAGCACGAGCCACCGTGCCCGGCCCTCCATTGGTGATTAAATCAGAAAAATGCACGTGTTTTGGTTATCTGTAACTGAGTACAAACCACTCCCAAATTTAGCATCTTGAAAAAGCATTGGTTATGAATTTTTGAACTGGCAATTTGTACTCGTATCAGGTGAATGTTATGTCTGGTAACTTTTTCTGAGATTACTCATGTGCCTGCTATCTGTAATTATCTAGTGATTTAATGGGGACCAGATGGTTCATGTGGCCCCACATTGTTATCCCAGTAGTGGAAGAGTTCCAGAATTTGTAGCCTGTAACTTTGAAAAAATGTTTAATTTCAGTAGTTTTTAGCATGAGTTTACCTGTCAAATAAGAATGTCAGTCTACATAACACCTATAGTTTCTTAATGTCTTTTTTCTGAAGGCACAGGAAAAAAAAAAACAAGGGGATACAGAACCTATGATTTCAATTTTAGAACAACACATAAAGCCAATCAGTTCAATTAAGATATATTTATTCAATTTGTCAATATTGGTAACAGCAGTAAAAGAGTAGATGACACAGCATTTCATGGAAAATAGGAATGTAGGATTTGTCTTTGACTTTGTGTACTCATTGTCCACATAGATAAAGACTCTATAAAACTAACTAGTTAATCAATTGGCTTTAGAACAATTGTTTAATGTTCAGATAACCAGCTTACAAATTAAATATTAGTTAATATAGCTGCCTCAAGACTAATTCTGTAATTAGCCCAAATCAACCAAGAGAGAATCTAAATAAAATCATAAATAATATGAATGTGAATAGACTAAACTGCCAATTTGAAATTTCAGGACCTGTTTCATAAAAAGTTTACCTCTTCAATGACAGTAAAAGAAGTTACATCCCTATGTAATTCAGATGACAAATAACCTTTCTCCTAACTGAGCAACATTCTCTTTTACAAACTGGTGTTGTATGTACCTTGCCATCACTGTAGATCAAATATTCAACTTATACTAAACAAGACTAACCAGTCCTCCTCTGCATAAATTATCACTCAATCATTACCTTTCTTTTGAATGTCTGTATCAAGAAAATGTCTTTCCTGAAAAAGATTTTTTTTTTTTTTTTAGTAACTGGTTTTCAAAAAAATCAGTGGGTCTCATTTGGTTCCTTATGTGTCAGACTGAAGGAGGGCAGGCACAGAAATAGAACTTCCATGTCTGTCTGGAGCTCTAGGCACTAGGTTTTGAGCCTATTTGGATTCACATTCATTCAGTGATTTGTGCTGTTCATGGGCAGTTTTATCTCCATATCATTCCATCAAAACTAGGTTGGTTCTTGCTTTGTTTCCTGTTGTTTTGCTTTTTGTTCAGAGAAATCTGATTATAGTTCCAACACAAAACAGCTTGCATACTTGCATCATCGCCTATTTTTCTACTTCTCACCCCCAAAACAAATGAATATTCTAGTCTATTAAAAATGGCACATTTTACAGATAATCACTTTCATAGAAGCTGGCGCTTAAGTATAATGTGAACACTGAATGTGCAAGATTCTGTTGCCTCAAACACCAAAAATCAGAGCTATTCTCCGAAGATTTGTTAATAGGCCATCTCCTAGAAAAAAGAGATTAGAACATTGCCTTAAGTATTTTAAAAGGGTATCCCAGTAAAATATTCTTGAAATCATTAATGCAATACTTTGTGTATGAATGTATTTAAGTCTGTGGTAGAAGCTCAGGAAATAAGAACAAGGAGATAAGTCTTACCCTCTTGACCTTCTGGTAATGAATTTAGGGTTTTGTATAATATTGCTGACTGCTCAGGAAACTTTCACACATTGTATTTCAGTTGTGATTAGATAAGCAATGACTATGACATGATGGAGTGAGCAACTTCTTATTCATTTCTGACACTTGCCAATAATAATTCATGTATTAAAATCATCACCATTATCATCATTACGTACTAATTATAAGCACTGTACTAATGCTTTTATATACATATTATATTTTCTTGGCAAAGATGGCCACAGTAGTTTTTCCTATATTTATGAACAGTTTCCTTTGCTTTGTGATTTTGTCATTATTTCCATCTAAACAGTGCTTATTTTCACCTTTTCTTACATCTAGTCTGGTTTTGTACTTGTTTAATCCAGTAGAATGTTGGAGAAATGATTTTCTATGAACCCTGAACCAACCCTCACGAGATCTTGAAGCTTTTACACTTTGACTTTTCAATCTTCTGCTCTGAGACCTCCACTAAGTAAGCCAAGATTAGTTTCTTGGCAGGTAAGAGGCATTATCAAGGTAGAATGTTGGGAAGAGGGGGAGAGATCTAGGCAATAACCACCAGACATATTCAGGTTATGGAGATTTTTGTTTTTCATTGATAGAGCAAGGCTGGCAGCTAACCCACAACAGTCTGCAAATATAAATAGCTAATCTCTACAGGGTGATTAAGTTCTTATTAACAAGAGCCTTGCTGTAAAATCATCTGTTCACATGTTTTGTATTATGGAAGGTGTACTAAAATCAAGCCAGAATTTCATTCATCTTCATACCAACAGTGGTTCTACACATCTGTAAAAATGTCAAACAGTGAAAGTAAATAACAATTTGATATAATTATGAATTTTTTTGACATAATGGGTCACCTAAAGATATCTCAGGGTCTCTCTCTTATCTAGAGACCACATAGTTTAAAAGAATAAAGGTGTCATATAGAGCAATACTGTGTCATGACATACCACACTTCCCCTAGAGAACTGCATAGGCAAAGTTTCACTTGGATCCCATTCAAAGGCTTTGAATTTCTCATGCAGCCAAATGCCAACTTCATAAATTGTTTTCACCTATACAATAGTTGAGTGTCATGGATCACAAGAGAGGAAGAAAAACAGGTCTCTGGTCTATTTCATTTTCAGTGTGGAATTGCATCCTTAACAGTAAATATTTGTTGTGAATGAATCCATAACCCCTTACAAATTGCTCTTTGGTTGCATTTCTGATGGCTTTGTTATAGGCAATAAACACTGTCAGACAGAGACCTCTGATGCTTTTTAATCAAATAACAGAATCCTAAAAAAGGTCAGAACTGTAACTTATAAAAGCACTTTTCACTAACTGTCCCAAAAGGAATGAAAGATCAAAATGTAGATGATTCTCAAAGCAGAAATGGCATCCGAACCCATGAATCAAATATCCCTTCCTTCAAAGTGGAACAGCATTAAGAATGAGTGAGAAAAAGACAAATTCTCCAGGGCCTTGGTCCACCTTCAATTTTCTCTCATCCGACTCTGAGAAATTAAATTATTTTTCTGGATTTGAGAAATCTAATCCTCATATCAACAAATTCTACCAATTGGTTTGATAGAACTAGTGGTCCATAACATATGGAATTTGTTTACTTTCATTAGTGATTCCCCCCAGGATAGTTATAACTTTTTGACCATTCACTGCAAGCAATTTTTTTTTTTTCTGGGAGAAAGAATCAGAGAGCAGGCAGTACATTTGCTTGATCTTGAGGTCTGGAGCAGTTTTATTGGTGTATTGTTGCCTTTACAACGAGTTTCCCATTTAAAAACAGTCTCTTCACATTTATTTATTCTTTGACTTCTTATACATTGAAGCATTGATTGTTCAGGTATAAATATATAGACCAAATAAAAGTTGGCAAACTAACAGAAAGTTTTCCATAATATATGGTCCCAAACTGTGAATTGAGGTAACTTACAGCTGTCCTTGTTTCACTAGCAGCGATGTTTATAACTTGAAAGAAAATGAAGGTAGCACATATATACAAAATGAATTTCCAAAGTTAACTATTTTTGTTTGTCTGTTTTTCATTCAAAGTTGTACATTTAAATATTCATGTAGCAAACATTTCCCTGTCCTCACTATTTCTACTTCCCAAGGCAATTTCTTTCAATTCTTTCAGTTGATTTGCTTGACTTGATATTTACCTTCATATCTAAGAGCAACAGATATTCATTGCTATTTCTCAATTTATTACTTTTAAACATTACCTATTTACAACGAAAGGTGAAAATTTAATCTTATCTTATCCTATCATTTCCTAGCTCACTTCACTAGATACTATTCTGTCAGTATATTTATATCATGATTGTAGTAAATATTTGGAATAATATTCAATGTTTACATAGTAACTATGTATACTTGTATATATATACATACACACTTAGGGTTTATATAGGTAACTGCCCCCTAAGGGATTTATATATATGCATATATATATATATATATATATATATATATATATATATATATATATATACACACATATATACCATGCTGTGATTTTTTTTTTTCTTTTCTGTGCAGAAACCCTGTTTCCCACAGTTCATTGTTTACCCAGTTCTGGACACAATTAAAACTAATATTTTGTCAATATACTAAAACAATTTAGATATTCTATCAATTTAATTTTATTAGAAAAATTTCTATCTCAGGATGCTCAGATGTGCTGTTGTTTGAATTAATCGGTTTCTTGTATCGCTGCACGCCTGCCATCTTTACAGCTCCTTTTGTAGCATTGCTCAAGAATCTGTGGCCTCTCTTTCGTGATAGAATATTTGTTTCTTGGATTCCATATGTTTAATTTTTTTTTGTTTTATTTCCTCATTTTAGTAGAGCATATCCTTCAGTATTGTCCTGTAACTTCAGTCACAAAAATTACATATTTAAAGAGTTTTCAGTGACGAAACTGCTTTAAGTGGATCCTTCACCATTAAGACTGGTCAAATTATTCTAAACTAGAAACTATTTTTTCTCAGAATTTTGAAGGCATTTCTCAGTTTTTATAACTTTTAAGAGAAAGAGTAAGTCATGTGAAGAGATGATAATATTTTTTGAAACTTTTTTTTTTTTTTTAAGCAGAGAGGGATTTATGTTGCTTATTTGAGGGGAAAGTAGAAAACAAATAAATGGAGAACGAGCCCTGCCTTTTAGATCTGGGAAGGCACTAGAAAGAAAGTCTTAAAACGAAATCTGGGTCCTTCATCTTTGCTGTGAGTACCAATGCTGGAGTGACCATATCATCCTGAGTCCAAATTTCCTTAGCTGGAAAAGAAAGTTATGAGATGAAGACAAATCAAAGAATAGTTTTTTATGTAAATAAGAAAGTTTAGTATTTTATTTAATTCACTTTCAACCATATATTTTTCACTTGACTTGTTCCAAATTGAGCATCATAAATAATGTTCGGATGGAAATCTCTCTTCTGCTGTTTACATTTTCCCCACTGTGACTTCCTTTTATTTCTAGCCAGAGAACTAGTAGCACAGCTGTTCTTTGTGGGTGCCAGCATCGAATCTCCTGCAGCTTGGCGGTGCACCCTAGACAGGCCGTGCATCTTCTTGCTCTCTGCATGGAGTAGTTCCTCTTAAGGCGTCCAGTGCCTAGCAGGGCAAGCCCAGGGGCTTTCCATGGGGTGGGAGGGTAACCAAGGAGAGAGGGGCAACATTCTATAATCTGCACACAGTTCTGTGTATACTAGAATATTGGAGCACCACCTGGACAACAGTGGAATTAGTAGAAATAAAACCCTTTTCATAATCTAGGATTTAAAATATGTCGATGCTGCATTTGGGTGTGTTGGGGAATATTTAGTTAATGCTGGCCAGTTAGCTTTCCGAGGACTCCCTTACAGCGCTGTCAGTGGCAGATTGTTCTGCAGCTTTGATTTCGCATGGACAACTCAGCCCACCCAGCAGCTGTGGTGGATCTTGTTAGGAGCGAGAATGTGGAGCTTAAAAAATATTTTCAAGCTACTGGTAACTCTCCTTCTAAATGTAAAGTAATTGCATATGATATTATGTTAGATTTTTCCATTTTTTTGATTGGCAAGTATAACAATGTAACTTAAAATCAGTCCGCATTTACTGATGACCTGATACTTTGCCAAGTGTATTGGAAGAAAATCAAATCCATCTGCATGATCAGATAAAAGATGATAGATGAATAAATATGAAGGCTCAAAAAATTAAAAACATTAAAAATTGGTCATTTTAAAGATGCATGCAGATCTATCCTTTTATTGGCAAGATTACCTGTTTGCACTTTCCATCTTATGGAATTTTTTCATCCACTCAGTCTGACAATATTACCATGTGGTGTTGATACTGAGATAATTATGTTTGTAACATCTTTTGGTCTTTCAGTATGCCAAGTTATTTTCTCTGTTAACACATAATTTGATAGTATTATCCTGGGATGAATTCATGAAGAAAAAGAAAGGACAGGGGTTTCTCCCTCTTATAGTTTTATCCAACAAACATAATTTCTATATATTAAGAGATGGAAGTAACTAACACAAAGGCTAGTTGGGATCACACAGGTTTTTTCAGAATTTCTTTGTACTTTGCTCATTTAATGTTTGATATCATAGTTGATTTAAATATTTACAATAGCTGGTCCACAGATCATGCAGAAAATAATACTGTTTATTTTATGTGAAGTTTGCATTTTCTGCAAATATCGACATTTTGTAATTTAAAATGACTGACTATCCTTGTTTTGAAGCCATTTTGAAGCCTTAGCTTTTATTCAACCAAATTGCTTTCCTTTACATCTTTAAATTGAGGATAACTTCAAATTTTGGCAGTTCTTTTTTATGACTTGCCTGGTTAAGGCTCAGTGAAAGTGGAGGATGTTATTCATCTGAATTTAAATTTTAATGAATAAGAATGCTATTTACTTGTCAACTCTTGAATGATAATTATTTTAGCATTATCTCTTTGATTAATCTTGCTCATCACTTATAAATATACTGTATGTACAATGTGCATGTAAATATTCTGCATTTTAGATTACTTATTTTCTCAAAGAAGTGCTCTTTCTAGATGATTTTTAATGTGCTCTTAGAACTCATCAGTACTAGTTCCTAGAGTTTTGGAACATGGGGTGTAGTCTGAGGATTAGGTCTCATATTCTTGGAAGTCAGTGGAAGAAGTTCATGGGGACTGCAAACCATTTGGGGAGAAAAAGGAAAAACTGTAGAAGTAACAAGAAACCAGAAGGAACTGAATTATGTTCTTTAACCCAAGTCAGAAGTATTAATAATATGGGAGTCATGGGAGATGAACATGCAACATTTAAGTTTTGCAGGCTGTGAGATTTTTATGGTCATGGAGGCAGAAAGTGAAAACAAAGGTACAACTAGAAGTTGTTAGCAGAGGGAGCTGAGAGGAAAAGTACCTGTTTTCTTCATTCTGAGATCTTCCAATTGTGTTTGTGTTGTGTGTGTGAACTTTTCCTAGTTTAAGGGAGTTCTATATTTCTAACTTGGTGATATACTCGCTATGGCTTATGTTGAATATAAAAGTTAATATAAGCAGTAATCCTAGAAAAGTATTTTCTAAAGAGGGACAGTTGTGCCCCTAAAATATTTACATTCCACCTAAAGAAAGAGACAAATCATCAAAGTTGGCAGGTGAAGGGTGTAGGTTTTTAGATTGGGATCATACAGGTTTTTTCAGAGTTTCTTTGTACTTTGATCATTTAATGTTTGATATCATAGTTTTATATTGATAAAGATCCTATTAAAAACTAAATTAAGAATGCAATCTGGAATCAATAATGGGTAGGAAGAACGGTGACAACAGTTAAGTAGTCACCTAATGAAAATCCTTTAGTCTTGTGGAGGATCATCGTGGTAACTTTGACCCTTTACAGGAAGGGATGTTTTAGATTCTTTCCACTTCCCATGTTTTACTTTCCTCCTCTCCAACTTTTTTTTAGGCTGACTCCAACATATTGTTCTAACTTTGGAGTTTTCTCAGCATTCTGGAGTCACTTCCATTGTCCCAGGACTCTGGGGAACTGAAGCAAGGCTGTAGGTCATTGCTTTCTACTTTCTATTTTTGTACTATCCACTACATGAACATTGTAAATTTATCATGGAATTTATGTTTCCAGCTTAGGAAACTTGTTTTCAAGTAACTTTTATGCAATTTTTGGAAATGAAAATGTGAAATGTGCTGTGTGCTGAGAATCGGACCTCTCTCACCCTGATTGCTGCTTCTGATTGTTCTGTTCTATAAAAAAAACTACTAGATGTGCATTACGTAGTGAATACTGTTTCTGACTTCACTTTGACTTTGGTTTTTGAGTATTCATCATTATTTCCTACTGAGTAAGTCTAGATCATATATATATATATATATATATATATATATATAGGATTATATATATATATGTATGTATGTCCTATGGAAAAGGGTTTCTATTCCCCCACCCTTTTCTTTCTGTTTCCATATTTCTAATTGAATACAACATTCAATGTAAACATATAACAAATGTAATTATGCTTTTATTCTAAATTTCAATGGACTATAAAATTAGTAACCATGAACATTATGATACTCTTTAAATCACCAATATATTTATATCATCTTATCTTCAGTTAATTTAGATATCCTTGAAAGTGCTAGTTTAGTTTCTTTTTGTTTTTATCTTTACTATTTAGATAATTTTATAATTTACATACTTGCCTTTATTTTTCTGTTAGCTCTTCCCTCAATACACTTCTCCAAATGAGAAGTGTACAACCAGAGAATGTATATACCGATTTTCCTTTCCTATTATATTTCTGTGGCTTTGATGAAGTTTAATTCTCTAATAAACATAAAACACATATTTCATTTTTGAAAAATGCTATCTTAGGAATGATTTTTCTCATGATTCTGAGTGAACACATTTCACAAACTAATACCTTATCTCAACAAAAACAGATTTGTGTAAGAGACTTGGTAAAGACTAGTATAGACCAGACAATGGAAGGACAGGCCAGTCTGGACATTTACAATAACTAAAGGGGCTGGGCATAGTCTGAGCAAGGACAGTTGTCTAGAGATAGGTTTATATTCAGGAGGTTATTTTTGGAGAGGAAAAAAATTCATAGGTCTGAAAAGCAGATATAAGATGAAAGAAAATGACAAATGGGTTGGAGCTGCAACAGCTAAAACTTTACCAAAATATGTACCTTTCTTTTTTCAGTTGAGAGTTGTTGCTAAGAAACAGGTACTCAGGCAGGAACTGCACTTCCCAGCCTTTCTGCATCCAGGTGAGACTAGATGGCTAGTTTTCACCAGTGGTATGTGACCAGAAGTGATGAATCTCACTCCAGGCCAACAGAAAAGTAGGTTTATAAAAGGTACCTCTTCACCTCTCATACAAACACACTGTAGTGACTCCTCACTTAACATTCATGGATATTTGTAACCTTACTTAAAAAAAAAAAAGACATATAATGAAACCAAGTTTATCACAACTGATTGATTTAGATAAGAATTATATTCTTATGGCATATTTCAGGTCATAAAACATCACCAAAACTTCTTTTATTTAGGTCAGTGTTGTGGGTGACCCATTTACCTAGGACAGAGATATGGGTGACTAGAGCTCAGGGTGCAAGGAGGCACCCCACCTGGAGAGGATGCCCTTCCTCATCCATACACACATATATTATGAGAAGTCAATGTTATAAAATGATCATATAGTCAGGAGGAGGAATTAGAAAAACTGTGGGGCATTGATATTAAGGACGAGAGCTAAAGGGCTACTTCCAAGGAACCGGGAAAAGAGGGCAAAATGAAAAGTTGAGTTAATCCAGATCTGAATTTTCTCCTAATGCTGAAAAAGAGTTTCCAAAGTCTTTCAAAAATTTGTCTTAAATGAATGGCTGATGATAGACATTAGTACAAAATGAATATACTGATGTTTTTAAATAGATTTAATTATGATAGGTGGTTTAGGGAGGAATATTATCTCAATGTATATTTAAATTTTTACTGAAAAGTCAATGTGTAAAACATTCTGTTAGCTATAAATATAAGTCCACTTAGGTACTGAGATGTTCTATGTAAGACCAAAGGTGATCATGGCAAAGAGGAAAAAACAATCTTCATTTAGGTCTTTGGATAAATTGTGATTTATAACATCTTATGAGAGATGGTACACTTGGTAAGTGTATCTCTGTGGATTTTACGCCTTAGTTGTCTGAAGAAATTGAGTCATAGTATTAGTGATAAAAGTTGAATTTCCCTTATTAATTAGATTTTATGAATTCTCTGACATCTTAATGATTGAATTAAGTTTAACATCATGGGAGTCATTGATTCTCATATTAGACATATATGCTCTTAGCCCTTCTCTAGAGAATCCCAAAAGAACTTAGTCCCAACACTGACCTTGCTAGAGATAAGTTATAATTGTTACTGTGAGCATACCTTTGACTTTTGGAACACTTGATTATAGTCTATATTAGAAATAAGTGCTATATTGTTTGAAATTTATATTTCTATTAGATGACTTTGTTCCTTTGTTATAAAATACAAATACATAGGTAGAAAGTGATATTAAAAATAAAAGGTAAGTTAAAAGAGATGTGACAGAAGTTCAACAAAGTCACACATTCTGAGACAAAGGTACTTATTATCTCTTTAATTAGAGACACTGTCTTGATATACTTCCTATGTATAAAAATCAATGTCTATTATTTTAAGAGGTTACATATAAAGAGATAATTAACCAGAGATGAACAGAAATCACTATCTTATTATGTTGCATAAAAGAATATGCAGAGGTAACACTTGCCTGATAACTAATGTGTGATAAGTTGAACTATCAGCTATCACTAAAACTTAGTAGTACCTTGAAGTTATTATTCAGATTATCTGAACCAAAAGATTTACTTACTTAAAATTCCTAGATCATTTTTATACCTGGAAGTTTAAATAGAAACACAGACAGCACCACCAGAGATATAGTAAGGAAACATGTGTTTATTATTCAATAGAGTAAGTATTGTGAGTTCAGAGGAGGAAGTCACTGTGAACTAAATGAGAAAGTTATAACTAGAAGTTATAGTTAAGGAAAGGAGGCTTTGGTTAGGTTGCCAAAAAGAGGACCAGTGTTGTACAGAAGAAGATAGAATATGAGAACAAAATAGAATTTGACAACTTTTATGCAAGTTTGGGTAGCAATGAGCTGAATGGTTACAAAGTTTTAGTAGGAGATGAGTTTGAGAATTTAAATGGGAGACTGATTATGGATGGTCTTAATTATCAGCTTAGGAAATTTAGATTTTATTCAAAGGGCAATTAGAGATTGCAGATTTTGAAACAGAGAAAGATCTTTGGAGAAGCATAGATGGCAGTGGAATGCAAATGATATTGCCTATGGAAGATTCTAGAATCAGGGAGATGGAACAAACTGACCTGGAGTTTGCCAAGAATAGTCAGTAGAATTAGTGATGACCTGAAGGCAAAGAGACATCAGATTACCTTATCCTTAAATGTTAAAAGGCTATTTTGATAGTCAAAGGTTAAGGTCAGTGGGAGGAATATAATTACTTTGGGTGGGAAAGGAACAGTCATGAGAGAAAACTTGATAGATTGATTGGGAAAGAACATAAAAATGTTAAAAGCACTTATTGTAGTCAGTTTGTTAGCGGACTATTAAACAAACAAGCAAACAAACAAAACAAAGAAACAAAATCTTACTGAGTCAGATTCTCCACAGGGTGAATCCTGGGAATGTGAATGTCAAATAAGGTTTCAAGGGAATCCAAAACACTCTTAAGTTTGAAAGCTTCTGAAAATAAATAATATGAATTTGGAATCACCAGCATCTAGGTTCACAATATCTTTGTTACTTAATGATTCTTTCTGGCTATGTGTTATTTACCATAACTTCTCCATGTTGGTTTTCTTACCTAAAAATTAAGGATAAATAAACTCTAACTGATGATTGTAACAGTTAATCAAATAACATGTAGAGTGCCCAGTCCATGCTAATGACATAGTTTGTTCTTACACATCAACTGCTTTGAGTAGGCAGGAGGATGATATGTTGATTTGGGATAAGTTTTTATTAGTACTTAACTTACAAAGCCTAATGAATCAATCACTTTCATTAATAACTTTTGTTCTTTTCTTTTTTGATCACTACTGGTAGTTTACAAGGCTCTTAAGTTGGAAAATTGTATGTCAAACAATGTGTTAAAGATATGCATGATTTTTTTTTAGACTTTGAAAATCTAAACTATTATTTTATTTACTTCCCTCATGTTTAATTGGTTAGATATGTATATATATATATTTTTTTTTTTCTTATGCAGGGAACCTTTTTAGGGATTTGTAATCTTATAATAGACCATTGACTTCAGAGGACAAGATTTCCATACCTGAATACATATTGACGTATGAAGAGGGAGTGATGTGCAGTTGTAATGGGAGAGACTGATTAAAATCAGAATAGAAAGCCACTATTTAAACATTTCACATTTAACAGATAATATAGAGAACTGGGCATATTTTGGTGGGTGTTCTGATTGGCACATCACTCTATCATAACTCAATATTAGAGAACAAAGCAATCAATTTTCATATGGGAAGATTTCCAGTGCCTATTGTACCTCTAGATGCTTTTCTTGACTCAAGTGCTCAAATCACACCTCACATCATCATCACTGGGTTTCATAACATAGCACATCTATGATGGCTGAACATTTCTGAGAGTCCTCTTTGAAATTTTTATGCAATACAGCCTTACTTGTACAACATACCCTGGGGAAAGGAACAAGGGCCACACTTTGAACATGCAGACCATATTGTTTAAAGCCATATTTGTTATTTATCCCTTCCTCCTCTCCTCACCCACAATGGCTTCGTTCAGTGTTGGCCTCTTTGTTTGGGGTTATTACTAAATGAAATAAAGAGTGAGGGTAATTAGTATGTGAATATGACACTGAAGAGGAGGTGTGAATGGAAAACTCAGAGGCAGCAAGCTGTGATAATTCCATTATAGGCTTTGCTTCAGTGAGGCCTCGGAATTCCAAGGACATAATGAGACAGTAGGGGACCTGCAATTTCCCTGACTGAGGGTTTCTCTGTGATGTGTCAGACTTAATGAATTAGATTTGAGATCCATCTTTTTATTAGGAACATTTTATCACTAAATAAGTGCCCAGATATACAGTCCTCTAGGTTAAATCGACAACTTCACCTGGAATGACTTCACCACCTCCAATCAGCAGTACTTTCAACAGAGTTCTAATTTACTTGAATAATATTGTATTCCTGTTAACTCCTCCTTCCCATCACCTCCCCTTTCTCCAGTTGCATTAGAAACAGGCATGGCTTTAAATATAGAGGTATATTTAAGTAAACTAAGCCAACTAAATATAAAATGCAGTAATTGCTGTTTCTCCTAACTGGGATACAGACATAATATACTTTCCCCTTTGTGGTAAAGTCCACATCAATATTGCAGTTTAAACAAACTAGAGCTGAGACATGGAAAGATTCCTTGGATTTGCAATACAAAATTAAAAAAAATAATTTTAGAGAATTTTATTAAGTCTACATATGTACTGGCTTTGCCAGTAAGTATTTGCAAATCAGGGCATGCTCAGGGCTATGTTGTGTGCTCTTCCAGCTGAAGTAATAGTCAGGTTGTTCGGAGACCATAGCTGTTACTCTGCCAGGAAGACTGAGAAAAAACTCATGCTTTCTCATTTCATCAAAGGATCAGCACTTGCTGTACAGTTCCCCACTTAGTCATGGTTATGTTTATAAGAAGATCATAAGAGAGGCAGAGTCAGCAACAGGTATAGGAGCAGATGGAAAAATTGAAAGACAGAGATAGAGAGGCAAGAATGCTCTCCATGTAGGTTTGATAAGACAGGAGAGAATAAACAGACATTAGGAACACTGAGTGGCAATTTAATGAAGCTTCTTTATTTTTCTTCTTGTTTGAATGTCAGGGGCTTTTATTACAAGAGGGAACATAGTCCAATGAAAGTTCAAGAGCTGAAACTGAAGTTTTGTTTGGTAGACATTATTACTGAAGATAATGTACAACATAATGTACAAATTTTAAAGGTGCTTCTTGGTAAAATTTTACAAAGTGACAATATGTGTAAACCCACAGGCTAGATCAAAATAAAGAAGGTTACCAGGATACCAGAAGTTTCCCTTCTGCTGCCTACCACTTGGCATCCTTCAAAAGTAACCACTATCCTAACTTTCATTTCCATAGAATTGTTCAGCCTAGTTTTGAACATTCTAAAAATGGAATAGTGTTTTGTTTATGTCTGACTTCTTTCACTGTCACTGAGCTTCATACATCTTGTTGCAGGTGGCAGTTAAAATTTTCACTTCTGTGTTATATCCTCTTGTATGATTCCACTGAAATTCTTTTATTATCATCTATTGATGAACATTTGCGTTGTTTCCAGTTTTGTCTATTAAAAATAATGCTGCTTGTGGACATTCTTTGTGCATATTCCTATTCATTTCCAATGAGTGTAGACATATGAGAAGAATTTGTTATGTCATGATGTTTGCATAATTTCAGCTTTATCTGACCTGCCCAACTATTTCTGTCAAAATTTTATCACTGTTCCAGTTGGTTTAATAACTAAGTTTATAGTTGATATGTTCTGGTTTTCTTTCACTTTTTGATTGATAGCTATTCCAGTGGCTTCTCAAGATGGTTTGATTAGCATTCTGATGGCTAATGATGTTGAGGCTATTTTAATATTCAAACTAACTTCCTGAATATTAATTTTTGCTAAATGGCTATTCAAGTCTTTTATGCAGTTTAATGGAATTGTCTAATTTAACTTATTGATTTGTTTGATCCACTTCTAATCACTGAACATATAATTTGTAAGATTTACACATTTCATATCATTTTTTTCCCATGGTCTGGTTTGAGTTTTCTATTGCCTGTCATCTTTTTATAAAAGGAATTTTTTAAGTTTAAGTAAGCATAATTTTCTCAAAAGATTTTTTGAGATAACATTGGTTTACAACACCTCCTCAGATATATATTACTTCACCACACATACCACCAAAGTAAATGGGATGCAAAGTACTTATTTCTGTCTCTGACTCAAAATAATGACTCCTAATATATTTTAGTTATCTATTGCTACATAATAATCTTGTTTTAAAACTTCAAAGATGACAGCATTTATTTCACTTAGTTTCTGTGGGTCAGGATGGCAAGTACAACTTAGCCAGCTGATTCTTATTCAGGGTTTCTCTTGAAGTTTCATTGAAGGTATTGTCCAAGTTAGCTCTAATCATTTTTTGTTTGCTTGTTTGTTTTTTGAGACTAGATCTTGCTGTTTTTGCCTGTGGAACCATAGGCTCACATCCGGGTGTACCACAGACTCAAGCAATCCCCAACCTCAGCTTCTCAGGTAGTTGGGATTACAGGCATGTGTGACCATGCCCAGCTATATTTTTTTGGAACTAGGTATCGCTATGTGCCCCTGGTGGAGTTGAACCGTGACCTCTGGCCCTGGCTGTGGCTTCCTAGGCTGCCACTTACAGGCATGCACCACCATGTCTGGTTAGCTCTAATCTTTTAATTTTATTATAATTATTATTTTTTAAATTTTATGTCTCTATTTCTTACATTGTTGTTCCTTTTTGTACAGTATTTGATCTCTCTCCTCTGGGTAATCCCCATAAATTTCCCAGCACCACATGGTTCCCATGAACCATCACTAAATGGCAGGTTCAGTTTCCAAGCTTACTCACATGATTATTAGCACCACCCATTGTTTATTATATAAGCTTCTTTGTGCTTTATTGGCATGGAATTGGCATTCTCCTAAACAATACAATGTGTGTGTGTGTGTGTTTGTTTGTGTGTGTGTGAGAGAGAGAGAGACTCCCTTAAGACAAAAGACACAGTCTTTTCATAACCTGATCTCAAAAGAGAAATATCATCACTCCTGCTGTACTCTATTCATTAGGGGTTAGTCACAAAGTCCAGTCCACAATCAAAGAAAGGGTATTATATAAGAGTGTGAATCTGACATCTAAATAATATCAGACATTTGTAGCATTTTTGGGTGAGTTGAGTGTTGGCAAGAAGAACGCAGACACTACGAAGATTACACTTCAATTTCATTAGGCAAGTGTGGGATCTAAATAAAACAATCATGTAAAAATATTTATAACAGAGCATATTCACAGAAAATATTCCATAATGGGGATTATTTATTTTTGTAAACAGAATTGCATTAGTAATTTATAGTCTTCCTTTTGTTGTCATATTAACAAAAATTGCAAGTTCTAGAAACTTGAACTAAACTTGACATTACACATTTCATCCTTCTACAAGGAGGAAACAGTAGTATTCAGGTCTTTGACCAGAGTATTATTGTCTGTAACTTCCTGAGATTCTAGGCAATGCATTTCCCATATATTAAAAGTATCTATGACATACTAACCTCTTGAAAATATCAATTACCTCTCCAGTTATCGCTTTACTACTACTTACAATGAAGTAAAAGTGAAAACATATCTCTATATAAAATACAACTGACAATAGAAGGCAATATCTACTGAGTGAGTGGTTCAAGTGATAAGAGTTCTAAGACCTAAGAGGAGGAAAATGATCTCAGTATGAACTACTGAGGAAATAGATTGGCAGTTGTCATGGGAATTTAGTGTATGGATCCAACCACAAAAGATAGTTTACAATGGGGACCCATTATCTTTCAATTACCTGACAACTTATGCTGACATTGGGCTGTTTAAAATATTCTCATATTGGAAGTTTTGTCCCTGTGTTTCCCCATACATCCTCAACCATTTAGCCTTTGGTGTTCTATTGGTTAAAGCAGTGTTAACTAAACGTATTTTCTCCTAAGGCTAAAAATCCATATCATTTATATCTTCACAGAGTTATCAGTTCCTCTGAGACAAGTTCTTGGCAACTAAAAGGAGGTTCACCCTTTTAATGATCATATGAATTAAAAAGGAAGGGAATTATTCATTGCAGTGGTAATTGCTAGTCAATTTGAGGCCATCCCTATTACATTTTCATTAAAAATAATTCTGCTTAAAATAGGTAACCTGCTATATTAGATATTAGAATAATTGAATATGGAAGTATGTGTATTTTACAATTATACCACTTAAAGAGTTTGATATTTTAGAACATTTTCATCTCCTCTCAATTTATTAAGTGTTGAATGAGAGAAAAAGACAGAAATTGGTATGGAATTTCATCTAAAGCATTAGAAGAGTGGGGAAAAATAGGTTTTCATATCTGAGCTAAAAAACTTGAAATGAAGCAAAAGAATCAAAGGTTTCTATCACCAAGCTCAATAGGCTTGTGACTTGGATGCACATACATAAGTCAAACCCTAGTTTTCTCAGAGTAAGAGAAGTTTATTGCAGATAACAGACACAAGGAATGAGAATTACTTCAAGCTTTGTGTGTCCCAGTTGGGGAAGACATTTTAAAAAGGAAAAAGGCAAAATGGAGACAGCTTTTCTCGGTAAATGGATGCTGGAAGTATTGTGCTCTGTTGGTCATCTGAGCATGCTCAGATCAAGTGCACACTTCACACATTCATGTGTTCAGAAAGTGGTGACTGAGCTCTGCTGGGCAGAGATTTTAGTGTTATCATGAATTTGGGCTCAGTTGCATAGACATTGAAGATGCTTCTTTTACTTTACACACAAGTGAGGTACTCAAACTGATTAACTTATTGTTCCCTAGAATTCTGAAGCTCTAGAAATATGTGTCAATCACTTGTTCTTCTGAAGTCCTGGTCCAACAACAGTTCCCATCACTGAAATTAATAATTAATTGGATTAAAATCTTTCATAAATTAGATACAAGGGCTATAGTATAAATAGTTAACACAGCTATATGGTATATTTGAAAGTTGATAATAGTTATCACAAAAAATTGGAATTATATGAGGTAGTGATGTCAACTAAATTTATTGTGGTGTCGGGAAATAAAGGAAATCATCCCATACTTCATTGGGCTCTTCTGTGCCAGCAAATAAATAAATGTCAGACAGATCAAGAAGGTAACAAACGGAAGTTTTATGACATGTATACTTCTTACAGACATGAGAAAGATCCAGGATGGTTGCGTAAATTGCCATATAGCTAAGACATGAGAAGTTGAGGGGGAAGGGTAAATTCAGTTAGGGATTCCCTAGAGAATTATGGAATATTTCTGCATTCTACCTGGAAAATAGGTAGGGGGGTTAGATTTTCCTGGAAAAGATCCATCAAGAAAACTGTTTAGATGTAAGTATCAAAGCAGCTTCTACCCAATCTTCAGAGCCACTCCCTGAAATAAAACTCTTGTCAAAGACACACTTTATTTGTTCTACATTAATCATTATTTCATAATATATGTGTATCAATTCATTATGCTCTATAGCTTATACAGTGCTGTATGCTAATTATACTTCAGTGAAAATGAAATTTTTTTAATAAATTAGAGAACCTAATAATAATTTGAATGCCTTGCAAGGTTCTGAATACCTATGGTGGGCTGTTTCTGATGTGCACTTTTAATTGGATTGTCATATCTTCAAGGAGATATAGAAACTTTTAATTATATGCTTATTTCTAACATTTTATAAAACTACATTGTAGGAGAAAATACTGATTAATCAAAAGATATCTGAGAAGATTTATTTCCTTTTTATAGCAGTTGCAGTTGTAATCTTAGTTGTTTACAAAAACAATTATTTTTGTGTGTGTGTATCGGTGACATATGAGCCATTTTGCAATTTTTTGTTTTCTGTTGTGACAGAAACTCACATTTCTTTTATAGATAATGGGTAAATTTTGGTGGAAATCAAATAATCTAAGCCTAGATCAAATGACTTAGGTTTAATCAAAAGTTTTCACATCCTCTCCTTCACCTCAGGCCCATTGCATACCTACTTCATTTCTCAAAAATCATATTTACAGTTGCATATTTCCCCTCTTGAACTGTCTAGATTGTATCTGATAAGGAAAAAAAATCAAGTTAAGTATGATGTTTTGTTTTGACCAGAGTACCTTTTTTCATGACTCTGTCAATACACTGTTATCATTTATATAAATGTTTCATCAAATTTTATTTTAATTTTAAAGGAATATTATTATTTCATAAGACTCAGAAAATTGGTCTCTTTGCTAGTTTTTTGTATTTTCATTTAAATTATTGATGTTTTCCCAGACTTATGAAACCTTGACTCGTTCTATGAGATTTCTATTGCTATCATGACAAATTATGACAAATTCAATGACTTATGACAATACCCATTTATTATCTCTGTTACCAGGGATCAGAAGTTCAGGCACAGTGTGACTCAGCAGGTTTCCCTACTGATGGTCTTAGGAGGCCAAGATCAAAGTGGGACTGTATTTATTACTACATGTTTTGTGGAAGAACCTGTGTTAAAATTTCTTTTGGGAACTGCCAATGTTCAATACTTCCTCATAATTTTCAAGTCACTTACCCCCACCTTTAAGCCAGTAACAGCAAGTGGAGTTCTTTTTATCCTTCAAAATATTTCTGACTTCCCCTTATGGCTTATTTCATTGCTTTTGATGGATCATGTAATTTTATTTCACTCAACTGGATAATCCAGGATTATCTATTTTTCAAGAATAATTAATTAGTAAGTTTACTTACACTTGCAGATTATGTTTCGCTATATAACTAAAGGTGTAACACCAAGGAATGTAGGTCAGAGGAGTCAAAATTCTGTCAACTACACTTAACCTTGAGGTAAGGAATAATCAAAATGTACAAAAGAATTTTCACAAAATTAGTAGCTTTTATCACAAGATTGGAATATTTTGAATGTCACAAAGTAATCAGATTAAATCCATAAAGTAAATGATACATGTATTTACCATAAAATTGATATACCCAATGCATTGTGAGCTTATGTAATTGGTAAGAGGCAGTCTCAAAAGAGGGCTGTTTGATTACCCATACTCTTGAAGGACAACATGTGTATGTACCTGACTTTCTTATTGACTTTAATATCATTTTTATCTACCAATTTATTTAGATTCCATTGAGTAAAAAGCTTACTGCTCTTTGTATAGCAGACACATGTACAAGGCAGATGGATGAGAACCTGGAGCCCTTGGAGGATTTTATAGACTTCAGTGCTTTCTCAGGGAACATGGTATACAGACACACCAAGCAAAGAGACTGACATGCCAGGAGGCAGGTACAGGCCAGGCAGGGGGATTGGGAGGAAGACAGGCAACCCAGCTTTCCAGAATCCATCAATCTATGTTCTTTGAGCATTCTCTGGCCTCTTCTATGGTCATGCCACTGCTCCCTCTTTTATCTCTGCTTCCAGGTCCAGGTGTGCATCTTTACATTGGTGCACACCCATGCATTTTGGCCCCAGGTGTCCACAATTACAGCTGTGCATGCCTGGTCCCCATTCTTCCAAGTGCATTATGCATTTACATGATCGAGATCACAGGTGGTAGTCACAGAGGCTAGCAGTGTAAAAAGCCTGATTAACTCATTAAACCTGCACTGTCCATACATGAAAACATACTGTGCTCCCCTCTAAGAATTTTGATGTAAGGGAAATTAAATTATCTTCTTGAATTAAACTGGTGAAATCTGTAGGCACAATATAGTTAAGTATTCATTGAGGCTCATATCATGCCAATTACAGTTCTATGCACTGAAAACTAGATGGCAGATAAAATAGACATAATCCCTGCTCTCATGGTTGGATGTGATTAATCATCCATGGAAGTAATTAAAGTGATTATTTCCTGATGATTAAGTTTGGCATTTGGGACAACCCTAAGTTCCAATCAAGACAACCTGCCTGTAATTTTAGGGAGTAAGGATATGAATAAGTTAATTAAAAGTAAGAAACCTTGATTGATTAGATTTCATCTGTTTTGAAGACTGAACTTGAGAAACATAGAATTGAAATGTTCAAAGAATGAAAGTGGCCATTTCTCATCCACTACTTATACAGAGAGAATTCCCAGTTTGTGGATTCATAACATCTATTTCTTAGGAAAGGAACAGGGAACCATTGTTCCTTGATCAAGGAACCATTTTGTTTTGCTCTTATTTCATATTACTCATATTTCTAGAATATATTAATATACTAGAGTCTGACCACACATTTGTTTGGGGATATCGTTCATACACGCCAGATTCACCTGAAGAGTGTTAAAAATAAATACTGCTAAGACATCACCTGAATCTTGTTATGGTAGTGACTTCCATCACTGTTCCTCAAATTATGAATTAGGGTCTATTAATTAGGAAATGAAATTATTTTCCCTGTGACCAACACATCTGAAAAATATGAAATTGCACAAGATCGAGCATATTAACCAAAGCAGAAAATATCAGTGTATGCCATTTCAACAGGATTCTCTTGTGCTAGCCATGTGTTTGTTTTTCCCCCTTCTCCTCTTTTTGTTTGAATTACAACACTCATAGATTTGATCAACCAATTAGCTAATTAAGAAACACCAAGCCAATTTTGTGGGTAATTTATTGACCGGTTATGTATTTCCCAAACTAGCTGTGAATGATTATTAACTATAACACTTCTTAAAAATTCAGGTTTCCCGTGCCTGAAATCCCAACTACCTGGGAAGCTGAGGCTGGGGATCGCTTGAGTCTGTAGTACCCTGGGCAACGAGAGCCTGCGGTTCCATAGGCAAAAACAGCGAGACCTAGTTTCAAAAAGAAACCAAAACCAAAAAACAAAAATAAAAATTCAGGTTTCCCGAATCCACTTTTGGAAGTTACAATCCAATCACCTTGGAGATCCAAGAGGCTACCTTTAACAAGGATCCACCCAGCTGACTGTGATGGAACCAATCAAATAACTCCTGATTTTAGGAACCAAAGACAAAGACAAACTTGTTACAGAGAGGAACTTTTGTTACTCACTTGAAGCCCTAGTGTAACAGGCTATTTTGGAGTCTGGCTACTTGACTGCTCAGAAACCAAATTCAAGAGATAAGAGTTGGTAGAAGAAAATAAGGGGCAATTAGAGATCAGCATGCTTTTTTTTTTTTAAATTTTAACGAATTTTTTTATTCATAAATTTTTTTGGCATTTTACATATATATTTACATCATTATATACCCTGAAGTTCTTCTACCATCATAACACCTTTGAACCATCATACTGATCTTTTTTTTTCTTTTTTTTTTTTAATTGTAGTTTTATTTTGTTCTTTGGGTTACAACCACTCTGTTATATATTTTTCCCCCTCCCTCCTCCCTCCGGTGCTC
>PVHY01008781.1:0-59832 GCA_004024945.1 Uropsilus gracilis | reverse complement strand
ACAGAGTTTGGGGGGGGGTGGCGGGGGGCTGCAGAAAAGGGATGCCCTTGAGTTGTGCTTGGAGGAGGGACTCCCGGGGAGAGGCAGATGTCAGCCGGTGAAAAACAACCAGAGGGAGGAGAGGTGGATTCAGGCTGACAGTGACCGCGAAAGCAGGTCCAGTCTCAGCAGTAAGCACATGGGGGATCAGGACTCACCTTCAGAGCCCGGCCAGAAGCAACCCTGCCAAGCCTCCTGCCTCCTTCCTCTCCGAGCAGGGGGTGGGGCTTGAAGGAGGGTGCTCAGGACCCCGGGGTCCCTTGGAGGCGAGGCTCTGGAGCTGATTTTTCAAGTACCTCTGATACCGGGAGCAGAATTTTCGCCAAGATGGGCCTGATCTTTATAGTCTCCGTTGACCTTAACCTTCCAGATCCGTGTTTTTTTTTTTTGTTTTTTTTGTTTTTTGTCATGGCTGCCTTCTCCGGTGCCTTCTGGGCTGATGAGAGGCTGCGTGCGTTGGAAGGTGGGAAAAGGTTTCAAGGCAGGAAGTCTACGGTGCCGTTGTTTCGACCCAACGACACCTGTCTCCTGAGACTCCAGGTTGATTCAAAGGTCGTGATACCGTTTCTGCTCGATCATCAGCTGGGTAGGGTTCCACTGGAGCAGATTAAGTCTGAGACATGTAAATATCATTATCAAGATTAAACAGTACAGTTGGGTTGATGTTCGTAAGCGATCCCCTGACAGCCAGCAGTGCCTTCGGATTAGCTTAATTGGAACACGAGAGACCAGAACTTAATTAGAACTTAATTGGACTGCTATATTAAACGGAGCTGGCGTAGTAGCTACATTATAAATCTCACTTGGAAATTCTTTCCAGTGCATCACTGAATGTATTTTGGGGCACTCGGGGTAAAGCCAACACTTTTTATTGTGGGCAGTTTTTTGATGAACCGCTCATTGCTAGCAGTTGAAAGTAGTGTGAGCTTCGGAGCTTGTGATAGCTGGATGCACACCTAATGTTCTGCTCTCAGGAGTTAACTCTTTGGGGGCTGATTCTGCCAGGGACAGAAAACCTCATCCAAGTTAAGTAGAAGAGGATTTGCTGATTGGTAGTTTGGTCGGACAGGAGGTTCACAGGGAGCCCCTCCAGCACAGCTTGATCTGGGGTTCAGGTGATGTCTGCATATCTTGGTTCCTTCCCCAGCTCTGAGTCTGATTTTGCCCCACCCTCAAACCCAAGGTACAAGCCTCTGTCTCAATACCCAGGTGGTGTTGAGAGTGAGAAAGCTGCTTTAGTCTAGTGGAACTGACTTCAGTTCCATCCTTGGAACTTGGGGTGGGGGGGCAAAGTAGGCTGTTAGGTCAAGGGAAGGCACTGGGCTCAGTACCTGTGGCACCAGAAGGGGGTGGGGTGAGTGAGTCAGTCAGACTTGTTCCTTTATCAGCCCATATATCCAGCACCTGGGGTGCTGCGTCTTCCCCATGATTGTGCAGCCCAGGGGGTATGCATATGTGTGAGTGTGCACACCTGGGTCTGGGAGAGAGGGGCTGAAAGGGGGCACAGAGGGCATGAGGAGCATGCACATGAGAGAGAGCGAGAGAGCAGAGAAGGAGTGCACCCAGAGAAAGAGTGTGAAGATTTCCTGGGGGGCTGCGGGGGCTGCCCTGGCCTGCCTGGTGTGTCTGTGTAACGGCTAAAACCAATAAAGAATCTACAGACTGGTGAGCTGAATGCTTGCCCCTACAATTGGCAGCGAGGATGGGTTACAGGACAACTGGTGACAAGGATGGCATGGTTCCCCAACAGATGAGACAGGTGGGCCCCCAGGAGGAACAGCACGCAGGGTCCTGTTCCCAAAAGAAAGCCAAAGGGGCAGTACTAGTAGTCTTGGCTAGGCTTCACACTGCTGCAAGTGGAGAAAATTGGCTGAATGATAAAAGGGACTTATTGGCTCGGAACACTAGAAGTTTCTAAGGCAAGGAGGGAAGCTTCAGGATGGGTTTTGATTCAGGGGCCCAGTGACCTGCTTGAGGTCTTGGTTCTCTTTTGTGCTGTGTTTGGTCTCTTTGAAGAGTTAGCTTCATCCTTAGCCTGGCTTCCTGCCATATTGAAAGTGGGTGAAAAGAGATTTTCTGTCTTTACTTAACTGTTTACAGCTATCTGCTTGCTTTTCTCTCCAAAGCAGGCTACAAGCAGTTCCTTTGCAATTACCTTTAACCTTAACTGGATATAGCTTCTCTCTCCAAAGCAGGCTACACACTCTTCATTAGCATTTTCACTGATCACCTTTACCATTGATATGCAAAAGCCAGCCAACCACTCTCTGCTTTCAGCTCCAGAAACTGCAGAAAAGAAAAACTTTAATAAAACAGTTTAAACTTTCCACTCGTGGGTTCTTACCACCATCCCCAGCCTTTTCAGCCAAAATACCAACCCAATGTAAGACTATCAGTGCAGTGCAGACTAATTTATTTCTAACAAAGTGATTTCTAATGATCCTAATAATTACAAAAGAAACATGTAAGACTCAGAACACTTCAACATTGTCCAAAACCTTTCTCAGTATTGTCCAAAGTCCTTTCCCAGATTGCCCCAAAATCCTCAGTCTCTCAGTCCTGATCATCTCACCAATGTCCTGACAGAGTCCGTCTCCAAACGCTTGAAGACATGTTCCTTTGACTGCTCCTCCTTGTCTTCCACACTGTCTTCTCCTTGTCACCTTCAGGTAGCAGGAACTCCACGGTGCCAAACCAGCAAAGTTCACTTTCTTCTCAGGCCTAACTTTTGCACAGCCTCTTTCAGACACAAATCAAACTCAGCAAAGCAAACTCCAACATGGAGTTCAAATCTGCAAACTCCTTAACTGCATTCAGCACACATGCTGCCAGCCTGAGCCAGCCGAGGGTTGCAGGCCCTCGGTGGCCACATGGCCAAGCTCACATGGCTCACATCTTTACAAGATGGCCGATTCCCATCTCCTCTCCATGTGGCAGAACCGCCTTCACCGACTACACGAGCCACAATGAAAGGGTCAAGCTCTTTCAGAAAAGCAAAGGAAAAGATTTCCCATCTCCTCTCAATATGGCAGAACCGCCTTCGACTACACGAGCCACAATGAAAGGGTCAAGCTCTTTCAGAAAAGCAAAGGAAAAGATTTCCCAGACCCTCCCCCTCCCCTGCACATCTCCATTCATATCATGTAACTCTGAAGTAGATTTTATGTCCCTTCCTCATTCAGGAAGCAGTCAGGACCAGGTGGGTTTAGGTCTCTGGCAGCTGAGGTAGGCTTCTCAGGGTTCACACCTGGAGCTGGAGCTGGGGTTCATCCTCTGTACCCACTGAGCTGCCACCCAGCTCGGGGACCCCACAGGACTTTGTAGTGATAACTACAGTGGGGGCCAGGCCTCGCTCATTTCCTTATCTCTAATATTAATCTCAGTGTTTGGCACATAGTAGGTGCTCAGCAAATGTTTACTGAGTAGGGCTAAACTGGAACAGTGCGCCTTAATGTGGAAAGAAATCAGTTTTATGCATGAATAAAATGAAGACTGAAAAAGAAACCTTATCTCAACTTTAAATGTGAATGAAAGCAGAGTCTGGATGGAGGTGATAAGACTTCCTGCTTCTTTTTCTGTCCTATCCCCAGGAAAGTAAAATTTTCCCTTTAGCTTGGTTGCTCATCAAATTCCATGACAGTGAAGAGTATTGTAAACAAGAGTTGGTATCAGGAAACTATTTCCAACTGCTGATAAGTCCTTTGATGATCTCATTACATTAAAATGTGTTACTATGAGTAATTCAGTTAAACAAAACTCTCTTTTCTTTTTGCTGGCCTGGCCCAGCCAAGAGTTATTATTGTTGTTGATTCTTTAAATATAGTTTTTTTTTTAAAAAAATGAAATGTCGGGTGTCACTGAACAAAGTACAAGGGCCCAGGTCAGGGTGGGAGGAACTCCTCTCCCTGGCCTTGACCAATAAGGAAAATTAGAAATGCTATCAGCTTTTGTTCGGGAAAGTCTCTAAGGAGTGTAGAGAATGGATTTTCTCAGGAAAGGTGTGGTGGGACTATTTTGGCCTTGTTCCTTTGACTCAGGAACACTTTTAGAAATGACCTTGTGGCCCAGGCTGGACATCTCGGTCCACAGTCTGTGTTATGAGCACATAATTTGAACTTCTTTCCAGAAGAATATTTTTTCCTGCAATGAAGTTCTTATGCCTTGGGTGCCAGGGGTTGGGGTAGAGGGCAGATTGAATCTCTGTTTGAAGATTTTTTTGCCTGTGTTTATACGTATTTTGCCCTGGGGTTATAGTCCAAGTATGTGCTCATTTCTAGAATGGTAGTTCTGGATTAGTTTTGATCTGCCTGGGGGTGGGGGTCTCAGGGATCTGGAAGTTGATTGTGGATACCTATGGGGGAGGGGGCCATTCTAAGTCCCTGATCTGCAGCCTTTTGTCCCTGCTTTACCCATGTTCCCATTGATAGGGTGTGCCCCCCCCCTCCTGTTTAAGATTGCAGATTTCAAGGACAGGTAATGTTAAAATGGGGGAATGACCTTAGCTGGAATTTCCCTTCAGGGGGATGCAGGGGGAAGAAAGAGGTGAAATAGTCAAGGTGAAACATTTCCTGGAAGGTGGGAAATCAGGGTATATAAAGGGTGTGCAAACAAAGAGAGGGTATTCGATGCACATTCGAATATGGAGACTGGATAGAGAGAGAGGTTCAGTGGAGGAGAGATGGGAATCGGCCATCTTGTAAAGATGTGAGCCATGTGAGCTTGGCCACGTGGCCACCGAGGGCCTTCAACCCTCGGCTGGCCCAGGCTGGCAGCATGTGTGCTGAATGCAGTTAAGGAGTTCGCAGATTTGAACTCCGTGTTGGAGTTTGTTTTGCTGAGTTTGATTTGTGTCTGAAAGAGGCTGTGCAAAAGTTAGGCCTGAGAAGAAAGTGAACTTTGCTGGTTTGGCACCATGGAGTTCCTGCTACCTGAAGGTGACAAGGAGAAGACAGCGTGGAAGACAACGAGGAGTATTCAAAGGAACATGTCTTCAAGCGTCTGGAGATGGACTCTGTCAGGACAATGGTGAGACGATTAGGACTGAGAGACTGAGGATTTTGGGGCAATCTGGGAAAGGACTTTGGACAATGCTGAGAAAGGGTTTGGACAATGTTGAAGTATTCTGAGTCTTACATGTTTCTTTTGTAGTTAATAGGATCATTAGAAATCACTTTGTTAGAAATAAATTAGTCTGCACTGCACTGATTGTCTTGCATTGGCTTGGTATTTTGGTTGAGAAGGCTGGGGATGGTGGTAAGGACCCACGAGTGGAAAGTTTAAACTGTGTATTAAAGTTTTTCTTTTCTGCAGTTTTTGGAGCTGAAAGCAGAGAGCAGCTGGCTGGCTGGCTTTTGCATATCAATGGTAAAGGTGATCAGTGAAGATGCTAATGAAGAGTGTGTAGCCTGCTTTGGAAAGAGAAGCAGGCAGATAGCTGTATCCAGTTAAGGTTAAAGGTAATTGCAAAGGAACTGCTTCTAGCCTGCTTTGGAGAAAGAAGCAAGCAGATAGGGGTAAACAGTTAAGTAAAGTCAGAAAGTCTCTTTATACCCACTTTCACCATCACCCTGGCCACGAATGATTGAAACTGTGTCACGCCCTGAAGGCAGCCATTTGGGACAGCAAGTGGTGCAATTGCTCAGCCCCTGGAGTGCTGGAGTACCCCATCAGAGCATCCCCTCTGGGGAGCTGGGGTGTGAGATGCTAGAGGGAGGAGGCAGACTGTGCTGTGGGTAAAAGGGGAGAGGTGCCCAGCACCGATGAGAAGCTCCCAATGCCAAGGCTGCTGACCTTGGAGTAGAGCCAGGCAGAGGAAGAAACACTTGAGAGAGCACAGCAGAAAAAGCAACAGCAAGTTGAGAGAGAAGCCAACCCCCAAGAGCTGAGGTCTCGAAGAGTCAGAACCGGAAGTGGGCCCTGCAAGCCTAACCGGCTTCCTCCTGAGACCTGGCTCAGCTGTAGGTCAGGGCTTCTCATTTCCTTACACTTTGACCTTCACACGGACCCCTGCCCTGGAATATTACTGCTGCGAAACATTTGCCATCTCTCTGAGGACACCTTGGCCACGTGATCGCCTGCGGCACAGAATGAATGGACACGATCTGTGGCATTTCCAAACGCGCTTTCAGGGTCCAAGCCTGGCTCTCCATTTTCCTTTCATCTGCCAGCACAAGGCGTGGTGCTTCTGCGCTCTCTGCCCGCTCTGTCAGCCCAGGGCCAGGTCGCTGTGGAGCAGAGAGCTGCCGCTGACTGAAAGGCTGACGTGAGGAGAGGAAGAGAAGGTGACGATACAAGCGTTTCAGCTTTAGGGGTGGGTTGTTGTTGCAAAATCTAACCTAAACTGACCTAAAGCGAACACACCCAGTCTCCAAGGAAACACGAGCATATTTTTATCCCCAGCAAACGCACTCTCAGCCAACTCAATGCCAGCCAGCCAACCATGTCTGGGTTCACTGACCTCTCGGCATGCGCTTCTGACCTTTCTGGGTGGAATGTCACTCATCACCGGGTCCGAATCTTCATGGCTTTTGTCTCTCCCCAGCCTGCAGTCCTCAGAGCATGTGTCTGTCTCTCCCATCCTGGACACTGTGGGAATAAAATCCGCCTCCCGGTGGAGCACCTGTTTGTTTCTGCCTTTGTTTCTGGGTCTTTTGGGGTCTCTCCCAGCTCCCCTGCCCCATTTTATTATAAAAATGTGTCTGGCATATGGAAAAATTGAAGGGTGTTCCGCGTCCACACCCACATAATCATCACCCTCATCGACAGATGCCATTTTACTCTCCTTCCTCACCTGTCTGTCCACCAGCCCCCCAGTCCTTCCCTCCACCTGCCCACCTAGTGTTTCTGGGCCCTTTCTCAGAGGCTGTGGACTCAAGAAAACGGTGATGTCTTAGCCCTTGACTTAGTCTTTTTCCTTTTGATTCTGGATTTTAAAATATTTTTAATCTTGTTTGATAATACTTTTAATCTTATTGTTTTAATGGTTCCCTCCACTCATCAAAACTCATCTATTTTCACGCTTAAACAGCCATCACAAACTCTTTTTGTCCCATCATGTAAATCCCGGGTGCCTGGCAACCTTCTTAATCTTGCTCTCTTTTTTTTGTTACTTTCTCCCTTACCTCTTCACTTGTCACCACTTTTCACTGGTTTCTCTTCTCCTTTCAGCCTCCTTTCAGATGATTTTCAAGCTAGACCACAACTGAGCAGTATCCCCCTATTCCTTGTGTCTGAGGATGCACAGTTCATCCACACTCGCTGAAGGCGGAAGGAAAACAGTTTCTTCCATTTTATTTCTTTGCATCCAAAGCGATTAAATCTGTCTGCATGACCTTCATACATCAGGCCATTTGGTGATCTGAAAAGTCTATTTAATAGAGTCAGTCAAGCTGCATTCCCTTCAGAGAAGGAATCTTTACCACCAGACTGTGTAGTAAATGCCACGGGGACAATGCATCTTTTGTCCAGCGGGCGAGTGACAGCACCATCGCACAATCGCCGTATTGTTTTCATTATTATATGGCGAGTTATGCTAGATACATATTTGCATTGTTGTACAAGTGTTTTCTTATTTTGGGTAAAGGTGACATTTTGAATGGACTCCTGCTGGTGTAGGGCTCAGAACACCCCGGTTAAATAGTCAGGTACATTTCATTTTATTACCCCAGCAGGCAGCAGTTCAGTTTTTGTTTTTGTTTTTGTTTTTTTCAATGAAAAGCTATCAGCCTCTCTGCAAACAATCTCCAGCAACTCAGACACCACTGTATTTTATTTACCTAACAGCTATAATAAAGCTTTCAGTCAAAATATCTTAAGTAAGCACTTTGCTTCTGGGTGAGAATCAATTTCACAACAATCGTTTCAGTCCTGTGTAAGGGTATAAAGCCATGTTGGCTGCTTCAAAGTGAAAAGGGAAAAAGGAAAAGAATATGGGAGATGTTTAACAAGAATTTCTAGCAATGAAATATTGTGAGAAGAAAGTGAAAGGTTGTTGTCCAGAATTAAATTAGCAGATCCTATTTTTAAATCCATTCTTGCACATGGCTCTTTTCTTGCTTTGGTACTTGAGAATCAAATGGGGGATTCAGTCATCCATTTATTTACCAGTCAGTGTTCACCTGCATGTGCAAGACACTAAGTGAAGCACTTGGGGACATCAACAAGAGAGAAGAGAGAAAGAAGATAGCATGTGAGAGATGGACGTGTGGGCTGGCAGGTTCATTACAGTTATGTCTGAGGTGCTGTGATAGCAGGGAGCACAAAGAATTGGGGGGCACCTACCCTGAACTGCCTAGCTGAAGACTAAGAATGTTCAGAAAGTCTCTGCAGGGGCATGTAGAGGAAGTGGGAGTTAGCCAACTGGAGAAGGAAGGAAGAGCAGTTAAAACTCTTTCCACTGGAAGCAGCCAGTAACACCACATGCACACTGGTTTAATCCAGAAAGAGAATATATTGGATTATGTACCTGAGAGGTTCAGGGGATTTTGACTTTAGGTGTCACTGTATCCAGAATCTAGTGCATATGTGCCTAGTGTATGTATCACTAGGCACGGGCAGTAGGTGGTCTACACAGTATATCATCTCCCTTCTTCCTTGTTCTTAGAACCACAGATTTATTCACCCTTGGAGGTTGCTGTCATTAAAGAGCGGTTGGGCTGATCTAACTATTTTAACAATGCTGTTTCCAAACTAGTTCACACTCTGAAGTATAGTCATGTGTTGCTTAATCATTGAGCTATGTCCTAAGACAATTTCATCATCATGTATATGTCATAGGGGACACTTACACAAATGGAGGTGACACAGCCTACCCCCCACCAGGCTCCATGATGCAGCCTGTTGAAGCCCTTTGCGTTGTATGTGGTCCATCATTGACGGAAACATCACCAGGTGATGTCTGACTGTACTGTGGGTTAGGATTCCAAACTGTTCACTGCAGGGCAGGAGATACACAATTCAACCTACAACACCCTGTTTTTCCCTCTTCCCTGTCTTGGTTCGCCTCTGGTACCTGCAATTTGCTGGCCCAACTGGAGAACAAGGGAGCCTGTTGATGTGATCCATAAAATCAACAATCTGACACAGAACAGGATGGAGAGACAGAGAATTTCCAGCAGATTCTGTTTTACCTTCATTCTTGGGAACTTCTGTTTTACCTTCATTCTTGGGAACCGTCTCTTCTCATGGTAACTTGGTAATAACCAGCATGGATTTTTAGCCTATTACCTTCAAAGGAAAGGCAGACCTTCTATCTTCCAGTTTCAATAACTATTCTCTAGAAGGAGGTAAGTGATTCCATGTGGTTGCAAGAGACTTTAAATGGAACTTAGAGACAGGCTACTTGGTGCCTTCACCCTATTCCTGTTCCCACTCTAACCCCTCCCCCCCTCCCCCTTTGTCCAGGATGATCTTTCCCTGTGGCTTCCTAGCTATCTATTACTTATTACAATGAACATTCAAGAATGAGGGAGGGGAATGGAGGGTTGGGGGTGGGGGGGGAAGAGGGTAGCAATCCAAATGAAACTGATTTTTCCTTTTTTATCAAGGTGTCCAGAGTAGGTGAGGCCCAAGCTGATGCAGTGGCATAAGGAATTCATTGAAGGCCCAGGTTCCTTCTGATACAGGGGCAGTGAAGCAGTTGAAAATTGTATGGCTAGCTGGGCACGGTGGCTCGTGCTTGTAAGCTTCAGCCTATGAAGCAGCGGGGGCTAGGGATCGTGGTTTGAGTTCTGCCTGGGGCCCGTAGCGAGACCTAGTTCCAAAAAAAATAGCTGGGTGTGGTGGTGTGCGCCTGTCATCCCAACTACCTGGGAAGCTGAGGCTGGGGATTGCTTGAGTCTGTGGTACCATGGGCAACGAGAGCCTGTGGTTCCACAGGCAAAAATAGCAAGACCTAGTCTCAAAAAAAAAAAAAAAATTGTATGGCTGCCAAAATGCCCTGGTGGACGGAGTCTGAGAGAAAGACGAGGAGAAATGAGAAAAGCGCAGAAAAAAGGGACACGTGAAGAGAGAGGGAGGACAGATGAGAATGGTTGACTGAAAGAATGGGCCCATGTGGCTTAGCCAGGGGAAACCCCCTGGAAGAGTAAACTGGTGGTGGCAAGGAGCCATGGTGGGAGAAGTGGCCAGCAGAGAAGTAGCCAGTGTGGAGTCGGATGCCAGAATGGCAGGCTGGGGGTGACCAAGGGCTGCTGAGGGCAGGCCTAGTGAATGTAGCCAGATGCCACAGAAGGCAGTCTTGGTAAAGGAAGTATGTGGAGCCACAGCAAGGTAGCATGCTTGGAAAGCTGAGTTTGCATCAGCATCTATTAGAAAGTTTGAAGACCCTGGAAAAAGTCATAGCTTAGAGTGCTGGCGAGAGAAGAAGCAAAGAGAAGATGTAAAAGAAATACTGGGCTTTGCAGGGTGCCTTGGACATGTGTTTGGGACCTTTGGACTAAACAGTACTTGGGGTAAAATAACTGGCCATTTGTGACATCAAGAACTTTTCATTTTCCTGGTTAATTTTCCTTGTAAATAAAACCCTGTTGTTCAAATTGCGTTTGACTGGCAACTGCTATGCGCGGGTGATGTGAATCTGTTAAGAAACTGGGTGGTGGAAAACATGCGCGGGTGATGCGAATCTGTTAAGAAACTGGGTGGTGGAAAACGCATTTTAAAAATACCACTTTTTTTCCTGCAGCTTGTTGGTTGGCGGCTTCTGCCCCTATTGACCGGATTTCACTTCTACCCTGCAGCACCGCATCGCTATTCTAGCACTGTCAGCATTTGGCCTCGCTGCTGAAAGGCAGTCCACATTCAGCCCCATACTGAAAGAAATAGAAGGAAACTTCCAAGCAGAGCAGAAATCAAAACAGCAACTTCCTCAGAAATCTCAGGATTTTCCCATTCTGTCTCAGACTGTGCCCCATGTTTACCCCTGGCTGCTTGGGAGACTGAGGAATATCGGTTCTCTCCTGGTTGTCAATCAGATTTCTGCTGAGAAGGATGAAGTAGAGAATGGAAGTAGACAGTGAACAACTGGCAGGATCAACCATATATATCTTAACCTTCCTGAATAGTCTTACTGACGTGCAATTAGACATTTAGTTCTACATTTAAGATATTAGAATATGACTGGCAAAGTGGTCAGCACCCATGTTTTTGGCTTCAATATTTGAAGGTGGCACTGAGGCTGCAGTGCGGCTGTTCAGAGTGAACTGGGAAAGCAATCAGTACAGTTACTCAGAGTCAAGATCTAAATTGAAATCAGATCTCTCTGAGGCAGTTCCAAAAGCATGTAATGAACTTCCTACCATATGTACTCTGTTTCTAGTCCCTCCTCAGGAAATATGCTTATCCAAAAATGAATGGAAAAATATCTTCAGAATTCTTTATGTTGTCTGATTTACTGTTTGTTGATGTGTTTATAACCCTCATGAACGACTCATGCATATTTTATCTAATGCAGCAGTTAATTAGCCTTTTACCTTTGTCCTGTTGAGACTTGTGGGCAAAGAATATAATTTGATTTTCTTTTCTCTCTTTAGAGGAAACGAACTAAATTCATTGCCTGTGATTTTCTGACTGAGTGGCTCTACAAGTAAGTTTTCCATGCCTTTGAATATTCAATGACCTTGAGGATTCAGTGTCTTAATTTGCAATTAGAATATTAGTAGCTGACTTGAATTCTTGCTCGTTGTTTTCTTGTTAATCAAACGTGGCATCCATGACCAGTCAAAATCCAAAGAGGACAGGGGAGCAGTACACAGAATTCTTCTCTATTCCATTCGTGGAGCAGTGGCTGAAGTGTCAGTGAGTACCACCTCAAGCTTTTAAATGACATAGTCCTGATTTTAAGGTTGTGTTCAGGATCGGCTTCTCCAATCTACGAGAGCTAACTCATGTAATGTACCCAGGGCCTCAGGTTAATTGTAATTGGGCTCTTAGCTGGCATCATGGCCAGGTGGTGATTATTCAAGAAGCCCTTTGGAAATAAAATAGAACAGTGAAAGGAATTTGTTTCCTAAGTAATTCATCTGGGTACTCCCTGTTTCTCTCTCTCTCTCTCTCTCTCTCTTTCTCTCTCTCTCTCTGTCTGTCTCTATGTCTGTCTCTCAGTCTCTCTCTCCCCTCTCTTCTTCCTGCTTGGTAATGGTGCCTCAGGAAATATAGCTCAACTTTCCTAAATAGTAAGTTTTATGGACTTGCAATTCAACATTTAATTCTACATTTAAAATATTAGAATATGACAGATACAGTTGACATTTCCTTTGACTATCATTCTAATCTGAGTCTTTTCTCCTCCCAGAAGTGATTGGTATGGTGTAGAACACATCCTCTCAAGGTTCTTTTTTTTGTTTTTTTTTTGAGACTAGGTCTTGCTATTTTTGTCTGTGGAACCGCAGGCTCACGTTGCCTGGAGTACCACGGACTCAAGCAGTCCCCAGCCTCAGATAACTGGGATTACAGGCTTGCGCCACCAAGCCTAGCTATATTTTTTTTGAACTAGGTCTCGCTACGTGCCCTCAGTGAGACTTGATCCATGACCCTTGGCCCCGGCCATGGCTTCCTAGGCTACCACTTACAGGCATGTGCCACCATGCCTGGCCCCTCTCAGGGCTCTTAAATTTAGTTTCCAACTATGTAAAATTATATTATATAAACCTAGCAATGTTATTTGTGTAAATTATTTTTCTAGCCATTATAATGAGGAAGATGGCAAATAACATTCATTAGGTGCTTACATCTTACCTTTTCTTGGCACTTCATCCTAACAAAATAACCAGCCCCACGTAACCAGAGGGGCAATTTGTGTATTTTTCCTGCATCTTCCTTTATTTGCTTCAAATACATGCTTTTGAGGTCTAGCCATATAAATTCCTTAATGTCCAATATATCCAATTTGTGTCTTTTGATGCCTTTATAGTCTGTTTCACATCTAGTTTTGCTTTAACATATTCCTTCATGCAAGAAATATTTAACATGTAATTCTATGTGGCAAACATCATCCCTGCAGCCCTGTGTGCTGGATAAAAAGCTGTGAACTGAGTAGCCCAAAATTCTATTCCAGTGGGAGGGGACAGACAGTGAGCAGATAAGCCATTGTTCTAGGGAAAAGCAAAATGGAGGGGAATACAGAGAATGGGGGGGTGTGTTAATTTGATGTAGGGTGATCAGGGGTGGGCTCACTCAGAGGATGGCAGTTCAGCCCTGGTCTGGCATTTCAGGTCGTGAGTAGGAGACATCACACAGTCTCCAGAAAGAACTGCGTATTTAGCCTGCTGCTTTGACAGTGTTTTCACATCAGCTCTCTGCAAGCACAGTGGCAGGTCGCTGAGACATTGGGGATCAAGTGCGCCTTTGCAAAACCCCTGGTTAGAGGGGAAGACTTTGAAATAGACCCTTTGCGCTCCAATGTCACATCTTTTGCTTCGCTCTGCACTTTTTGAGAAGGCCAAGTGGAAGGGACTCTTAGCTGCCTTTGTCAATTTAGAGAATTACAAACACCCTAAGTTATTATCTGTTTTTGTGGGATTTTTGTTGTTGTTGTTGTTTTAATCTGAGACTATGTAAACAAAGGAGAATGATCTGGGGAGCTCTTGTGTTTTACTTAGAGTCTAACCCTGTGTCCACTAGGAAAAAAATGGCCAGCCCATCATTGTTTCATCATAAACGATTAACATATGAAAGATCTGCATGTACGCTTCCCAAACAAGACCTTTTTGTGTCATTCTCCAAGCTGCTGCTTTGAGCTGAAAACAAGAAACATTTCCCATGTACAATAACCAATGCAAGGCATCTTGAAAATAGGAGAACTTCTCTAAGTGAACTTCTCCAAGTCCTCTCACACCCTCATCATTTATTGTACGGATATCTTCATTTAGAATGGCTGCTAACTTCCTCTGGCGGCTCGTATAAATACACCAGGAAGCGGCTGTAGCAATCATCACAGCTAAACTCACAGGAATAGAAGAAACACAAGTACTCTCTTCCCAGCTGCATTCGACGTCACTACTTGCATTACCTTCCAAAGGAATGCCCAGAAGGTGACAATTAGGATGATGTTAATCTAATTGGCTGCAATGAATGTTGAGTGTATACTTACACGTCTGAGGCATAGAGCAGCGAACTGTGGAGAAAAGCAGCTGAATAAAACGTGGCGCTAGCCCTTAGGGTGAGAGAGATGTGCTCACAACCAGCTGAACTTCTGTAGTGAGTGTTGTACAACAGAGGTTAGCGAAGTATTGAAGGGAAACAGGGAAACTCGAGACCATTCCTGGACCCCTCGTTGTGGGGTGGGAGCCAGCCATTTGGAGTGGCAGCCAAACTGGTTGGTGCCCAGATTCAATCTTGAGAGACAAGCACACAGGTGCACGGCTATGTTCTCCTTAAGGGTATTCTTAAGCACGAGGCAGCGAGACAAAAGGGAAGCAACATTCTTAAGGAGAGCACAGGTGGGGACTGGAAACAGCATCTAATCCAGGTGTCATTATGGACTTACCCCGGCTCTGTCTTTGTCGTGGGGCTGGCCTGTGCATCGTAGGGTGTTTGGCAGAACCTGCTACAAGAGCAGCAGCCCCTGTGGTCAACACCACTAGGAATGTCTCCAGACCCTGGTACACATCAAGACGATGTGGGGGTGCATAGAGGAAGACCTCAGAATCACCCTGGTTGGAAATTTAATCTAGTGACTTTGTACCCTGGCTGAACTTTAAAATCATCTGGGAGGTTTTTCTTTCCTGGCTGGCCCCCAGACCTGGCCGTCAGATGTGTCAATTCAGGTACGGGAACAGCTTCTTACGTGATGGGTACATGAAGCCAAGCTGAGCGCCTGTCCGTGGGGCAGAAGCATGAATGCACCAAGCAGGTTATTAGGGGCGTGATAAATAACAGTAATGGGCCATTACTCTGCAATTGCTTTTGCACATGTTATCTCATTTAATCTTCTTGACAACTGGCAAATGCAGGCACTGGATCTGCGAGCCTAGAGCTGATCAGCTGAAAGGAAAGGAAGGTAGATCTTGGGGAAGGTGGTGGTTGTGGGGGCAGGATGGATGGGCATTTAGAGTAGGGCTTAAAGTACAGGCTGGGGGAAGATGAATTTTGAGGGAGAGACTGTGTCAGGGTTTTCTAAAGAAAGCGAAATGTGTGCCAGTACTTTGGTCGTCATAGTTTCAAACCTAGGGGTGGGCTAGGGTTAAGAGCCCAAGTTTTGGGAACTGAAGAGCGTTCAGATTTCCACATCACCGCTGGATAGTCCTGTGACCTTGAGTTCATGTTGTAGTTATCTGTTACTCTGTGACAAATTACCCACCACTGAGTGGCTTAAGCAATACATGCTTCTTATTGTGGTCAGGAACTCGAGCAGTTAGGGGGTGGTCAGCCTCAGAGAGCCCCCCAGGTCACAGTCAGGACCACAGGGGCTGCAGGCAGCTGAGGCGTGACTGAGGTTGAGGAACCCCTTTGAGGCAACCCACACGTGGTGCTGGCTGTGGACGGAGGACCTTCCCCTGGGCTGTGTGGGTGTCTGGGTGTGAGGGTGATGGGCCTCCTGCAGAATGAAGGACCATAGCGTAAATGAATCATCAGGATTTCTGCCTTCTGCCATTACTTCTCTGGATGGTCGCTGGAGGAGAGATTTTGGAAAAAGCATGAAGTTCAGGCATGATCCCCAAAGCCAGAGTGAGCACGGCAGCGTGATAGAGTCAGACAGCTTTGCAAGCTAAGTCCTAAGAGAGCAGGGGGCATGTGAGATGGCAGAGCCCAGGCTGTGGCGGGCAGTCTGAAGGTTCTGCTCAGAACCCTGGGTTCCTGAGCCAGCACAGCAGGTGGGAGAGGCGGGATGAAGGATGGGCAGATGGAGGGCTGGGGTGTGTTTAGGAGTTGGGGGGGTGGAATTTGCTCTTGGGAGGCTCCTGATAGACCCAGCCAGGAAGGCGGGTTCAAGGCTAAAGATGATTCCCATCTGGGGCGCACTGGGATGGAGGTGCCCCTCGGCTTTCTAGGCTGCAGACGTGCCCCTGTGGCTCCAAATGGGGTCTGAAGGGCAGCCGTGATTTGGGACTCGACACTCCCATGCCAGGTATTCAGACGGAGCTGAGATGGGCAGCGCTGAGCTTTGGAGAACCTCAGCACTGGTTCCAGAGCTTTGACAAAGGAGGCGCTTGCACCAAGCCGTGTGGCTGGCAGTGGGACCACGGTTCATCTCACAGTTGTATTGGCCAAGCACTCTTTCCACTGAGATTGTCTGTTGACGTGAACTCACCGGTGGGGAAGGAGTCGGGTGTGTCTGTTTTCCATTGCTTCTTTAACAGCCCCACAAACGGGGTGATGGGAAATAGTAGAGCTTTATTAGCTTGAAGCTCCAGGGTCTGACTGGCTAAAAGCAAGGTATTGGCTAAGCCATTGTCCTTTCTCTGGAAGCTCTGGGGGCAGGAGGGGAGGGGGAATCTATTCCCTGATTCTCTATCTTGCTTTATTTATTTGTTTGTTTGTTTATTTTTTGAGACTAGGTCTTACTATGTTGCCCAGGGTGGTCCCGAACCCGTGGACTCAAGTAATCCCTAGCCTCAGCCTCCCAGGTAGCTGGGATTACAGGCACTAGCTACAGCACCCAACTGCTTTTTCAAGAAGCAGGTCTCGCTATGTTGCCTGGGGTAGTTTCAAACCCACAAACTCAAGTAATCCCTGTCCTCTTGCCTCCCAGCGCTTCGATTATAGGCATGTGCCACCATGCCTGGCTGCTTCGGTAGCTTCAGAGGCTGGCTATATTCTGCAGCCAGTGGCCCCTTCCTGTGCCTTCAGAACCATCTGTGACCCCACTTCCAGACACAGTTCACTGGTTTCCTTTTGCCTTTTCCACTATGAGCATCTCCTGTCATTACACTGGCTCATCCACATAATTCAGAATAATCTCCCCGTATTATCAGGATCCTTCAGTCACATCTTTGGAGTTTTTTGCCATTGTGAGGTCACGTATTCACAGGTTCGAGGTATTACAATGTGGAATCTGTTATCCCGCCTATTGCACAGTGTTGGAGAAATGGGGGAAATTGATTTCCGGCTCTCCTATGGATCATGTGTTTTTTTGTTGGGGATCCCTTACATTTTAAAATAGTGTTAGGGTTCTGCAGGAACAATGCATGTTCAGTGTGAAAACAGTGAAAGCGGACGGAGGAGTGCAAAGAATAAAGTTCAGATCCCGTAAGAACCTGACTCGCACAGCTAACTATTGTCGACATTTCAGAGACTTGGTTTTCAGACGCTTCTCTGTGTTGATAGACTTAAATTGATAAAAGAAGATGCAGATTTGTTTCTCTGAGACCAGAGCGCGCAGACAGAGGAAGCTGGAGGGCGAAAGGAGAAAAGTCGAGAAGGCTCTTGGCGGGTGTTGCGGGTCTGGGTTGGGGTGTGAAGGCATCTGCTGAGCAGGAGGCTGGGGCAAGTTCCGGGGAGCTGTGGGGAAGGGGGGTGGGGGAGGGCGGAGCAATGGCAGCTGCTGCAGTGAAACCCGCAGGGAATCAGCCAGGGATAAACAGGGATGCTCCAGCTGATGGCCTGAGTTGGTGGTGCGTATAAACAGCCTACTTATGTGATTATCTCCCAGCAGCCCTAGAAAAGGGGGGCGGAGGAAACAGATGGTTAGGTGAAACCAGGGTCGCAGGTTGGCAAAGCGGAGGGAGTGCGCTGTCTGGGCCTAGGGGACCCTCCACACAGGTGAAAGCGTTGCTAACCACTCTCAGAGTCATACCTCCCAACTTCCTCCTGAATTACCTTTCTTTCTCTCAATCATGTTAGCAAGGGAACAGCCCATCTCCTGGGAGAGAAGGAAGCACGACATGATGTGTTCACACTGGAGGTGAGAAACATATCAAGTGTGGAAAAGCCAAGTTGGAGGTGGGGGAGCCCTTCTTAGAAGCTGCCAGATCAGCCTTTAAGCTTTCCACTATGTAGATCTTACTTGGCTCTTGACTCACAGAAGTACACTGAGAAGAAAAATCAGGAGACAACTGAACATTTGAACAAGAGAGTTGTTGAGGCTGGGCATGGTGGCACGTGCCTGTAAGCAGCAGCCTAGGAAGCTGTGGCGGGGACCAGGGATCGTGGTTCGAGTGCCACCCGGCGCACCATAGCGACACCCATTTCCAAAAAAATTAGCTGGCCATGGTGGCGTGTGCCTGTAATCCCAGCTACCTGGGAAGCTGAGGCTGGGGGTTGCTTGAGTCTATGGTACCCCAGGCAACATGAGCCTGCAGTTCCACAGGCAAAAATAGCGAGACCTAGTCTCAAAATATATATATAGTTTCTTGTTGATCCAAGCAATGCCTTCTTTCATTTAAGGTACGATAACGACTTCCTAGTCATGATTTAAACATGTGTGTTTTTTAGCAAGCATGCCAAAATACTTATGACCAAAATAGGGAGTAATAGGAGGGCTTTGGGCAGACGGCAGCTGGGGGGATTTTGGCCATGTGGAGCGCAGTGGCATTGAATCCGGCTGATGATGACATGGGTTCATTGTCTCTTTCTGTCTACTTCCTTTGTATCTTTGAAATTTTCCATAGTAAGTTAAAAGGAAAAAACAATGAGAGATTTCAGAGGTTCCCTCAAGTGCCTCAAGGGGTAGCAGAGGTGCCACCGGCGAGGGGCCTCTGTGGGCTGCTCCTGAATGGAGAGGCTGAGGCTGTCATCCCCTGGAGATGACTGGAGTGGCACACAGCTGGGGGGACTGATGTGAGTGGGCTGAGAAACCCAAAGAGCATGGCCAGGGGCGAGGGAAGAGCACCAGGCAGGAGCCCCAGCGAGAAGCCTCCTGGTAAGGGAGAGGCCTTGGGCTCCTCTCGAGACCTGGCTCTGCATGCACACCTCTAAGCCTGTCTCCATGCTCCAGTCTCGTTTTTCTTCCCCTCCCCCCTCCCCAGCCATGGCAAACCCAAGCCTTCCCAGCAGCGAGGAGGATGAATGCTCAGCATTTTGGATGTGTGTGAAGAACATGGCTCCAACAGCCCAGAGTTCCCGGGGGATAAGGAACTGGCTCTCTGGTTCAGGCCAGCAACTTTTCCTGTGGGACAATAAGACTTCTAGGTTTGCAAGCCATGTACCGTCTCTGTCACAGCAACCCAATTCTGCATGGAGGTGTGGTAGCATGTGGTTGATGACTGCTCTGGCGTCTCTCACTCCCCTGGTACCCCAGGGAGCTGTACGAGAACTAGGTGAGGCCTGGCTGTGTGAGGTTGATCAAAAGCTGCTCTGTCCATATGTGGGCAATCTGAGTATCTGAGGGGGAAATTTTGACTGAGTGTGAGTCTCACGTGATGTCCTGATTTTAGGTGTATGTGAGCATTTGTTGCTTCAAACAATCCTACCTACCAGCCTGGGGAGCCATTTAAATGTAGGTTCAGGCCCTATTTTAATGTTGCTGGTCAGATAAACCCTACTGCCTTGGGCGTTCGATATCATTCGACTGTCAGGTCACAGCTGGATGGAGGAATCATTTGTCATGAGCGGCTGCAATTGCTTATCATATAAATGATGGGCCCCTCCCCCACAGGGGCCCCCTAATTTAGCGTCCTCTTCATGCCATCCGTTCCTTCTCAGGTATCCATCGCTTTCCCTTGTTCACTTCTTTTCATAACTGCGTTTTATGTAACCAAGAAATTGACAACCTATGGATCTAATAAGAATCATGAAATTCTTAGTTTTATAAAAATGACAAAGATTTGCCCTCTATAAAATAGACATATTTGCTGAATAAATTATAGCGTGACAAGTGTTCAATGGAAGGCTCATCATAGGAACTCCAGACACTAAAAAAGCCTTTCAACAGGGTGTCTCACCCCAAATGACAGGGAAATGGACGACTTCAGTTTCCCCCTCCATTTTCAATAGCTTTTGCCTTTCCTACAGAATTGCATTAATAGTTAAAAACAATGGCCAGGCTTACGAAGATTTAATCCACTTTTTCTTCTGTTTTCCTGCTTTCTGTGATGGACATTGATACCTTTTCCAGCCCTGGGCAGCTCCCCCATTCTGGTGTCAGAACTCCCTGCAGTCCTGGAGACACCCCTCTCCAGGAAGTCACCCCTCTCAGTCTGTTCTCCCCTCCCCCACCTCACCCACCCTGGTTGCTACCCAGTGGCATTTGGAGAAAATCCTAAGACTTTTCAAGAAGCAACAAAGAAGTTTGTTTTTTTCTTCATCTGTAGACATGGAACTTTAAGATTATCAACCTGGGGCTAAGGGCAGATATCTAACGAGATGGTACAAAAACAAAACAAACAAACAAAAAAAAACCCATGAAACACTCATGTCAGTGAATAGTATCTTATGACCAAAAACTGAGATGAAATGGAAAGTGTCACGGTGCCATCTGAGGACACGCAGCAGCCGTATTGATCTGTTGGTGCTGAGGTTAGTGAACAGTGGGACTGAAGATGTCATGCCTTTTTAATGGGCTAGGAGAATAGATAACAGCACAACTCTGGCAGGAAGAGACAGCCTGCTTTGCTGTGGCTTCCTCATGAGTCCTCCCCCTCAATCCCATGATGTTTAAAGCCCACTCAATCCCTTTTCAGTTAAGTAAGTCAATAAACTTTTTTGCTTCAGCCCATTTGAGTATTTACAAATGAAAGAGCCCCTGTGGATGTGTTCTCCACAGTATTGCTCCAATCACCCTCTATATTAGTCAGCTTTCTCTAGGTTCTGCTGCAGTAACAACCAACCCCCAAATCTCAGTGCCTTCTAACAATTCAGGTTCACTCCTTTAATATTCCATGTTAAATCTTGGCTGAAGCTAAGCAAGTCTTGCTCCGTGGGTCTCCACTCTGGGACTCAGGATGTAGGGGCAGCCTTGTCCCTGTCTTGCAGCAGAAGAGCAACCCATGGTCCACACCATAGCTGGACTCACATTGCACAGACCAGTGCAATCCCATGGCTCAGCTTAATAGCTGTGCAACAGGAAAGTCAACAGGGAGACTCAAAGCATCCGGTGAAGGATAAGGACCCACAGTTCTCTCACAGGGAAAGGCGTAATAATTGAGAACAATGGGATAATCTACTGCCTGCTCTAATCAAAGCCCGAGGAGGGTGTTTCATTCCCCACCTTTCAATCGCGGTGGATTACATCATGTCTCCAGCCGGCTGCCTCCTCTATGAATTCAGCACTCATCTTTTGGAGGTAGATAGCCCTGGCTCAACCAGCCAGTCAGAAGCAAGGCAATTACTTGCTATCATATTAAGAACAGGCGAAGTTACGCTTTTTATTTCACCAAAAAAGAATTGCCCTGAGAATCGGTCAGACTCATTTGCAGAAATAAATTGCTAAATAAGCCCAAGGGACAAAAAGGGCCCCTGCTGCCTATCTGGTCCCCATCCCGGGGGGGAGGCTCCTGAAAGCCAGCTTTAAAGCTGAGCCCTTCAATGAAGCAGATTGTGTTTTGGAAGAGAAAAGAAAAGGTTGCTTTGGGTGAAGCGTCTTTTCAGCTAAGTTCTCCCCTGGCACAAAACAGAAAGAAAATCCATGATACTCTCATGTCAGTGAAAAGTATCTTATGACCAAAAACTGAGGTGAGAACAAAAGTGTCACGGTGCCATCTGAGGACACGCAGCAGCGCCTTGGTCCGCTGGTGCCAACTGGGGTTAGTGACCAGCAGGACCGAAGATGCCCACCTGGGCCCACAGAGGGACACAGGGCATGGCAGCCATCTTGACATAAAGAACGTTTGCTGCTGGAAGAAGGGCAGCACCCTCTAAACGTATTTGGTCTTACAGGAGGGCAGGTTCCTGCCTCAGTAGTTTCAGAGGCCAGCGAGTCTCAGGTTGAGGATAAATCGCCTCTGCTGGTTGCATCAGCATCCGGGTCCAGACTGGGGGCAGGAGGAGACTGTCTCCCAACGTGGGGGGCTTGTTAGGATGCAGGAATCTCTAAGCACCGTACCTGCTCGCCAAAGGCTTAGCTTCTGGGTGGCCGTCTCTGCAGGGCACACAGTCCTTTCCTTCTGCCTGCTGTCTCCAGGTAGCTGGGAGCAAGCTCGGAGCCTGATGAGGCCTGGCAGGCTTAGCTGGCGGCCTCCAGTCTTAGCTCCGCTATTTGTCACTTGGCAGATTTGCCACAGATCTAGCCTGTGACTGCTAGATCAATGGACGTGGAACTGATGGCTTCAACCAGCACAAACGTATTCTCTGACCACGGACTCCCCAAGTCAGTTTCACTAGGCTCTGACCAAAGTGCTGGCATCGCGCGTTCCTTCTGGAGGAAATGAGTGTCTTTGTGTCTGCTCAGTTCTGGAGGCTACTTGCGTTTGGTGTTGGGGTGAGGGCATGGCTCGGCACCCTGAGTTCTTGCTTCCTTCATCACACGTCAGCTTCTGCAGTGGTGTCCATCTTTTCCGCTGCCTCCTCGCCAACGGATATGATTCTCTCACTGGTCCACTTAGATGGCCCAGAATAATCTTAAGGTCTTTACCATAATCAGCCCCACCAGGTCCCTCTCCTGCAGGAGAGCACAGATAGGCACAGTCTTCCAGTGGAGGTGGGCACTGTGGGGGCAGGGTGCCTTCTGCTCCCGCTGGGGTACCTGGACCTAACCCCTCAATGTCTGGGAGCCGCACTGCTCGCTCCCACGCAAGAGCGATCACGATTCCTATACGGGAGGCGTTATGGCGGTGCCAGAGGTCATTGTAGCAGTAGTGGAATTGAAGGGCTATGAAAGGCAAGATGGATATAGTGAAAGTAAACAACAGACGTGAAGTCCAAGGCCAGGACCTGGCCTCAGAAAGCAGGTTTGACCAGGCGTGGTGGTGCACGCCTGTAATCCCAGCTACTTGGGAGGCTGAGGCTAGGAATCACTTGAGTCCGCAGGTTCAAGAAAACTCCAGGCAACATAGCGAGACCTAGTCCCCCCCCCAAAAAAAAGCAGGTTCATGAAGTCAGGGAGCCCCATTGCCAAGAGGAGTCCCCTTGTTTCACTGGGCCAGTCCACTCAGGATTCCTGGTGCTGGCAAACAACCTGGCCTCAGCGGTGTGACCCACATCCGCCCAACCAGGGATGGGAGTGGTTGGAAATGAAGTCAGGGAGGCTGGCTGGGCTGTACCCAACTCAGACGGGGAGTTTGGGGGCCATGATAAAGAGTTTGGATTTCTTTCTCCTTCTGCGCGTGCTAGAGCCTCGTGGAAGGGTTGGCACAGAAACACGAGGTCATGTAAATCATCTTATAAAAAGATCACTCTGGTGGCTGGGTGGGGAGTTGACTCAACTAGAAGTGGTGCTGGCTGGGAGGCCAGTGAGCAGGTGACCGCAGAGAGGACGTGCTGGCAGCTTGGAGCAGAGGAGGTCAGAGGAGGTGGGTCTGGGATGTTATTTCAAAGTTGAAAGCAAGAAAACTGGCTGAGGGGTTGACTGGAGAGAGAGCGAGATCAAGGATGACTCAGAGATTTCAGGGCTGAGCAGCTGGCTGAATGCAGAACCGTTTCAGGAACTGGGGTAGGAAAATTCGAACTTGGCTTGAAAATTGAACAGGTTTTGTTAAGAATCACAAGTTATCAGGAAGTAAATGTTTTCTTTCTTTCCCCAGTAACTGTCCCACTGTATTACACTGAACATCTCTTCCATCTGGGAAAAGCCCCTTTCATAATATTTTGGGCCAAATTCCATAGCTTCCTGGTCACTCTCTGTTTTCAGATGGTCTCATTTCACTGCGTGGATTTATTCTGTTTATTTATCTTGTTTATTTTAAATCTTTGATTTTCAGTCTCATCCTGGTTGCCAAATTCATTTACTCCCCCCCCCTCCTGCGCCAGCTGTCATGGGTTAGGAATCTGAGGTCCCTCACTTTGCAGGGACTGTTACTCCTGTATTTTTTCACCAGCGTCTAATGAAACTTAGTCTCTCTTTTAATTATGAATGTGGCGACAAACCTCAGTGTCTCTCCAGCATCTTGGCATTGTCTGATAGCAATCCGATACTTTTACATCCCGTTATAGTTGTTGATTCGTGCTCTTGAAATATCATTTACACCTGTCACTCCTTTCCAATTACAGTGGTTAATTGACTTGCCATTAGCACTTGTTATTGACTGCATATTTTAGAAGCACATATATTACTATATCATCAGCGTTTGAAAATATGTTGGTAACTGTATTTCAACATAATTGATTTGCTTTTAAGTCTTAGAGATTTTCTTTGACATTTTAAAAAACATACTCTGCGAAGGAATTCAATCTGCCAAAGTGGAAGGGGATGCAGGGGCACAGAGATTGTTATTAGATGAATTTTCTGACATCTTTGTTCATTTTTGAATAATGTTTTAGTTCCCCCTGCAGGTGTAGCTGCCATGGTCTACCACCACTAACATCCAAGGTCTGTCATCATAGCCCCTTGTGCTCGTACACCATCTTGTTCTGACCTCCCTCCCTCCCCCTTCCCTGCTGGATGCCTCAGATGTATGGTCACCTCTCTGCAAGAGGGCTAGGGAGGATCCTTTCCTACTGGAGAGAAGAGAGCTGGTCTGCTCTTCCCAACACCCCTCTGCCCAGCCTGGGGCTCACCCTTGGAGCAGGAAGGAGGAGACTGGGAGGCAGATCTAAGGTTTTTCTTAGATCCCATTGGAGAAAGAAATGGAACTAATTACAAAAAGACTAAATAATCACACAATTTAGACATAGTTCTCTCAATACCTCCAGTATCACAGCCCTCATTTTTTAAGACTCTTCTACCTGCAGCACACGCGTGCACACGTGGTCTTGCATTATCTAGTTAACTGGGCCCATCTGCAGCTTCCGATGATAGGGTTGAGTACACAGGACAGGAATTTGTGTTTAACTGGGAGAATGATTCAGCCTGATGCTGGGTAATAATAACTGCTTGTCGGTCTCCCAGGGTGGAGTGAGTGAGGGGGCGAAAATCAGATCACACACGAGTAACCATGATTTCGAAATGTGCTCTCTGGCTGTTGGAGAACAGTGTAGCTGGCTCTTCCCTCCTCGATTTTAGAGTTGTTCCTCACATCATAAATGTCTGAGATTGAAAGGCTCCTGTGAGGTTCGGTGGTACTGCCTAGTCACCCTACGTGACAGTACCACTCCAGCTAACTGCTATTGTGCTTCTTCCTATTTGTTTGCAGGTCAAGGCTGTGATAGCTCCAACAGGATGTTTGGGGAACTGGTTAAAGCTGAAAGCAGGGGCTGAGCGAGCTCTTTTGTTGACTATGTAGGGGAGACATGTGTCTGTATTGAACCCTCCTGCCGTCTGTGCCACCTGGCACGCCTTCTCTGTGCTGAGCATCACCAGTTGCCGGGAAACCATCCTCTTCATGTCAGTTGCAGTGCAAGTAGGTTCTTTATTGGTTGTAGCAGGTACAGGGACACATCAGGGTCAGGGCCAAGGCTGTGGAGGTGCAGGCAAACCCCTAAGTCCCCCAGGAATCTTCACATTCTTTATCTCGTGTTCTCTCCACGTGCTGCTCCTTCATGCGCTTTTAGGGTGACGCTGCCTCTTTTAGCTTTTCCTCCCAGGCTCAGGTGAGCCCACTCACACATGCGCACACCCGTTGGGCTCCGGCATACAATCATGGGGCGGTCACATACCACAGGCGCTGGTCATAAGGGCAGGAGGGTTAACCCTGAAAAGCCTCATTCACTCTACAACATATCAGCACCAGGCCATCAAGAAGCATCATGAGTGGTGATTACTTGGGAACCTGTGCCATTTCATACATGGCTTTGCGGGTGGGTGGTGCTCCCGCATGCCAAGAAAACAGTTTAATTTCTTGTCTAATGGGAAATACAGAATTTGAATTCCGAGATTAAAATTTCCATACAATATGGAGGGGGGAGGAGGGAGGGCCATATATCAGGGGATCAATTAATGCGCAAATGTGACAAATCATTAAAATTAATTATTTAGAAAAATAAAATTTCCATACAAAGTAAGTAAAAGGTAAATGATTTGGTCAGGTGTTTCCCTTGCCTCTGTGACCAGCACCTGTGATAGTATGCTCTCCCCATGGTGGTACATGCCTGGCCCCTGGGTGTGCGCATGTGTGAGTGGGCTTACCTAGGCCTGGGAGGGAAAGATAAAGGGGGAAAGGGCATGGAAGGAACGAGAGACAGCGCAGAAAGGACACAGAGAGAAGAAAATGCCAGAGAAAGAACATGAAGGTTCCTGGGAGTCTGGGAGCCTCGCCCGCCTCCCAACACCCACAGTCCTGGCCCTCCTCTTCGTGGTCACGGCCCGTGTTTCCCAAGCACTTTGTGTCCTCAGCTGGAAATGGCCGGATGACCTTGAGTGAAGTGCTTCCTCCCACTCTGCCTCGGTTTCTTCCCCTAGGAGAAGGGTAACAATAGCTCATGGTCAACGTTGTGAACATTTAGTGAAATGATGTGCTCTGAATCGGGCTGTTCCACCAGCGGGCAGAGCCTCCTGTGTGCCCAAGTGCTGGGAACAGCACGAAGAGCCAACAAGGCCCCCTCTCTGCCCTCATGGTACTTTCAGTCCAGGAGAGGATGTGGCACTAGTTGGATAGTCACTCAAGTTTATACTGGGCCAAGCGCTGGGAAGAAAAGTCACACAGACCTTCACTCGGCCCTGACACCTTCCTATAACATCCGAGTGGCGATAAGAAGAAAGAATAAGAATGAATGAGGAGGAAGAAGCGTTGTCCGCCCCATCCCTACCTCAAGTCTAAGGTGCCTTTGAGCAAACTATGTCAAGGCTCCCCCAACCCCAGGGAGATACGGCCCCACCCGGGAGCTCCGCTTTAAGGGCAGACCTGGACTGGGTCTCAGACCTGGACCAGCCTTCTCTGGTCCATCTGCCTTGAGAGCCAGTTCGGAGGCAGGATACAGTCCCCCTGGCTAGAGGTAGAAGATACTGGAGGCAGAAGAAAGCTCCTTTGCAGAGGCCTTTTCTACCAAAAATGACATTTGAGGAGGTTAAAGGGCTGCCAAGGTGCATGATAGTCACCTCAGAAATTCACCTCCAGCACACCAAGTTCTAAGAAATTCCAAGGCATCTCCAGAAGCTGTTGGTTTTGAACTAGTGACAGAATTACTTCAGGGATGTAATTTGTGGCTGACTCAGAACCAAGACACACATCCTAAGAATGGTGGATCAAGAGAGACATTTCAGTGTAGAGAAGAGGAAGCCCCAGGCACCTCCGACAGCAAATGCTCCTCAACAGACCAGAAAACCAGATACTAGGCAAGAAGTGAGAACAAAAACAGCCATTAAAAAAAAAAAACAAAAAGCAACTACATCATGCAAATAAAAATAGAAACGGAACACTAGGGAGAGTTTCTAACAATGCTATCATTTCGAGGGTGTCATTATTCTCCAAAGAAAGGAAGAATCTCGGTTACTGGGCCTCTTAGGAAGGATCTGCCTAGCCTGAGACCCAGAACTTGGCAGCGCTGCTGCACTCCCTCCCTAAAAATGGTCTCAATAACCCCAAGGTTCTCCCTAGCCTGATCATGCAGAAGAACATTCAATCAAGCAAGTACACTGTATCAAAAGTGGCACTTTTTTGGTGGTATTGATGGTTTCAAGTTTGCAGGGAAATAAAACCCCAGAGCCTGGAAAATCATGTGTTGCTGCAAGTTAGCACTGCAGTCCGTGCCATGCGGGGCATTCACAGTGTTTGCCCAGTTGAGGTGTGGCACCAGCATGGCATGGTGGGAGGAGCCTTGACTTCTGGACTGGGTCTGGGCCCAAGTCCTGATGAGGGCACCAACAAGCCGTTTGACCCAGGCAGGTTAGTAAGCCTCTGTCTGCAGTGGGAGTTGCTGTAAATTCAACCAGATGGGCCGTCATTAGGGAGTCTGAGCCAAGGTCCTAGGAACCCATTTGCACACTTGTTTCTGGGACTCATACAACCTTCACATGACCCACATCCTTTCTGAGGTTTAATTCTTTGTACTCTCTCTGAAGAGTCTTGATTCTTGCTTCTCAAAGGTAACTGTCCTTTAAGGAAATGGGGAGGTAGAATTGAGTCACCCTTATAGGTAGTATCAGCAGCTATTATTTTTATGAAACTTTCATGGGAGGTGGCAGGGAGAAAGGAGATTGAGTCACGGTTTGTAAGTTTATCGGTGATCAGGAATTCCATCAGAATCTGAAAAATCCTAAAAGTTCAGTCACTGATAACTGACCCAAGATTTCAGGTATTTTATTTTTTTATTAAGATGTAGAGACAGGATTGAACTTAAAATATACTTGAACTGAAACCACATTAAACTGGAATGCCCAGTGATCAGATATATGTATTTCCACATCTCACTTTCAGGAAAAGTTGGGGCTTGAATAGAATTTCCCTTCAATAGAAAGTTGGATAAAGAGCCTTTATTTTGTCTCAGTCACCGTGCCCTCTGTGAAGGTCGCTTCTGCTCTGTTTCCGGCTTTATTGTCCACACAGCTTTATGCCAATAACACGCATGTTGTACCTTTAACATGCATTGTTAGCAGCCTGAGCCCTGCAGAGGAGAGCAGGCTAGCAGTGATCTAAGTGATTTAAGATTAAAATCCACCTCCGGTTTAAAAAAAAAATGCAAACTTAAGCATAAACTTTTCTAGCAGAAATGACATTGTTGCTTTCTGGGATGAGAATGGACGAGACACTTAGTCAAAGAGGTCATCATGGTGTCAAAGGTCTGGCTGAGGCTGAAGGACAGACTCTCACAAACGCGTGACCATCTCATTTTCTTTCAGCCCACGGCCGCCCATCCCACTATCTCTCCTGCTGACGGAAGTGGAGGCAGTGATCATCATTCAGTCCTTCTGGAGAGCCTATCTGGTAAGCGTCTTGTTCAATGATGGAATTGGGCTTGAGGGGGAATTTCTGTGATGTGGTGGACCCTGGGAAACCCCTGAGATGAATCTGAAACAGGATCTTACTGCAAAACATCCAGGCCTCAGAAATATGATTCTTCATAAAACAGGTCTCTGAGAGGGATTTGAAAGTTTTACCAAAACACATCTTGCAATTATATTTAAAAGTACCCTCTGCCTTTAAAGGTTGGGAAAAGGATAACAAAGAACAGATGGCCCAGACATAAATAATAAGATGGTAGGGTAAGATTCAACCAGATTAATAACCACATTAAATATAAGTTGTCTAAAAGTTCTAAGTCAAAGACAGAGATCAGTTCAAAGACAGTTTGGATAGAAAAAAAAAATCCAACTACATAGTGGCTTTAGGAAAACCACTTTAAATATTGTCTAAAAATATTACATACATAGAGCAATACATGTTTGTTTTAGAAATAAAAAGAAAGTTTGGATAATTGAGATAAACCAAATAACCATTTTTGAGTCACTGATAATCCTGTCACCTGAAGTATTCATTTTTAACCTTTTGGTGTAAAACTTTCCACGTTTTGATAGCCTTAATACATGAATAACATATAAATACCTAACACATAGACAATAACCTTTTTTTAAAAACTTGTTTCTAACCATTTTCCCGGTAGTGGTTTTTAGTTTCTTATTGCTGTAATAAAAGCTGAAATACACTTGTCTTTGTTTATGCAGGGGGGATTCTAGAAGTGGAATCCCTAGGTCTAAAGATGAGTTCCTTTCTTAAGCTCCTGAATTGTTATATCTTGCAACCCTTGAAGAAGGGGGCACTTTCAAAAATTCTTAGGACTTGGTGACTGAGGACTTGGTGACTGAGGACTTGGTGACTAGAGCATTAATGTGAACAAGGTTCCACCTGAGGTAGCATGGCTCCATCCATGATGAGCCACAGACGCCAGAAGAAGGATTTAGACTTAGTATCAGCAGTGAGAGACATCACCACAGGAAATCCATTGGCTGGTGAGTTCACATGGAAGCCAGAATTCTCCATGTTGATGGATTGCCCAGAGCTGGTATAGGAGAAATTAACCGAGATGAACACACTGACAGTTATCCACCCAGAAGGAATCCTCACATGCTACCTTCAGTGATTCAGGCTGTAATGCTATTTGATATATGACCCTTAAATGGGGCTGTCCTTGAGGGAACATTGCCACATCCTTCCACCCCTCTGGAATGGCACCTCACTGAAAACATGGGTCAAAGTCAAATGTGAACATCAGGTAATGGAGCAGTCTATTCCCAACAAGTTTAGAACCAGTTGCAAAGCCCTCTGTTGTACTCCACAATGTAGATAAAATGACTTGGATTTTCTGTGATTTATACATATTTTATAAATGTGGCCTTTTCCTTTCATAACTGAACACCAGGGGTTTTGCTTAAGTTCAGTGGACTTCACCAAGATCACGATGAAACTTTGAAATCCAGACCATACCGCTGAGTGAATGCAAAATTGACTCACAGAATGGGAGAAATGGCTACAAATCATATATCAGATACGGACCTAATATCCAGAACATATAAAAAATTCTCACCACCTGACATATAGCCCATGAAATCAATGAGGGACTTGATTATCTTTCTCTTAATATATACACATGGTCAGTCAAGCCAGGAAAAGATCCTCCCTATAATTTACCATTAGGAGATGCAGTCAAAACCATGATGAGATCCCACTTTACTCCTACTAGTCTGGGTATAATTAGACCCCCACTACCTTCCCCCCAAATAAGACAATAACAAGTTTTGGTGAGAGTGTCAACTCTGGCAAGAGTGTGACATAGTGCTGTCACTTTGGAAAACAGCCTGGCACTTCCTCCATGGTTAGCAAGCAACTCCTCTCCTGGGTGTGTATTTAAGTGGACTAAAAGCAGCTGTCCACACAACCACTGTACATGAGTGTTCACAGAAGTTTTATTCCCATACCCTATTTTCAACCATTCATCAGTCTAACTGATGAATGGTTGAACAGAATGTAGTATGGCTATAAGATGGAATGTTAAGTATGAAGTACTTGTATGTGCCACAAAATGAATGAACCTTGAGAACATTATGCTAAGTAAAAGATACCAGACACACATATTGTAGGATTCTGTTTTCGTGAAATGTCTAGAAGGGGTGAATTCATAGGCAGCGCATTATTGGTTGTCAGGGAACAAAGGAAGATAGGACTGCTAATGTCTTGGGGTGGGGTGGGGTGGGGTGGGAGTGCGGTATGAAGATGCTCTGGAATTAGGTGGTGATGGTTGTACATCTTTGTGATTATAATAAAAACCACTGATTTATAAACATGAAAAGTGTGAGCTTTCATGTGAGTTCCTGATAAATAAAATGGCAAACATAAATGTTACCCCAAAATAATGTGAAACAAGCCTTTCTATTCCGCTGATCTTGTGTTCTTCTGATAAAAGTTCTTGATTTTTGACTCAATTTTGTCAGTGAGAGTAAACACCTAGGTCTAGAAAAAGGGATTTTCCAGAATTTCCAAAATTTTCTTTCACAACCTACAGTACAGACTCTCACACTCCCATGGTATCTTTACTATGCCTGCTGTGATTTTTTTTTAAATAAAAACCTTTTCTTGTACTTTCTTAACACTGAAAAGGGAGATATTCTCTTTCATTTTAGTTGTTTTGTGTGGTAAAACACACCTAATATAAATTCGACCATTTTAGCCATTTTTAAGTGTCCAGTTCAGTGACATTAAGCCCATCCATGTTGTTGTGCAGCTGTCACCACCGTCCAGATCCAGAACTTTCTCAAGGGAAACTGTGTCCATTAAACAAAAGCTCCATTTCTTCCTGCTTCCTCCCAACCCCTACTTGCTGTGACTTTGACTCCTCCGGGCATCATACCTCATGGTGTCAGCTAACACTTGTCCTTTTGTGACTGGCTTATTTCACTCAGTCCAGTGTCCTCAAGCTGCATCCATATTGTAGCATGTGTGAGAACTTCCTTTTTCAGACTGAATAATATTCTTGCCAGGAGCTTTTAAACTCCAGACATCCTCACTTGTTATCATAGACCTAGTGAGACATCTTGTAAAAATATACTTTAACCGACTACATTCACAGAAATGTCACATGATAGGAAAAGCTATTTGTGGACAGCCTTTCTGGGTAGCTGTGACTTGATAATTAGCAACCTAAATAGGTTTCCTGTTAGTTATTACTCAGTATTAAGTACTTCTGTGGAAGAAAATGCACCCTTCTCTCAAAATACTAGGTTAATGTTCAAAACGCCAGATGGTTTCAACGTGCAAAATGGAATGATTAAAATAAAAATCCATTTGGCTATTGAAAGTGATGTCTGTTCTTCAGAACAGTCTCCTTTCTGAAGTGCCGTTGGTGATGAGTGACTACCTGGCGTGGCCGCGCACTTCAGCCGATGAAATGCTGCCTGCAGTGGGTAACCCTTGCCAGAGAAATTCTACTCTCATGATGTTCAAAAGAGATTTTCATGGGTCCAATGGATCGAAAGGTCCTTGATTTTGGCAGCAAAAATCAGATAAATCCACAGAATGTTTGTTCTGTTTAAATGAACTCCTGGTGTTTTATGCCTTCTGCTCATTTGCTTTATTTTATCCTGTCTCACTCAGCCTAGATACTAGCCTAGCATGTGCCCCTCCTCCCAACATCAGACTTCCCCCCAGGCTTTGTGACAACTGAGACCCACAAAGTCCAGCAATCTGGATTGTTCTTTGATGAGCAAGACTATGGGAGGTCGCCTCCACAGTCCCTGGGGGCTTTGCAAAAGAAAAGAAGACAAAGATGGAAGAGCCAGAGTTCTGGCATCAGAGAGCAAGAATGTATGCACCTTACTCATTGGTGCCTTTGCCTCTACTCACTGATACTGTGTCTGTATTGACAATGACCTCCCCCACCCACCAGGAGAAACAGATGCCCCTTCCCTTCCCCAGCCCCTGCTGCCCAGGGCCTCTGCCAGTGTGGGCATGGACTATCCCCCTGTCTCCAGGATTAGCTGATGATGGACAAGGCACCTGAGTCAGGCCAGTCACTCTGAGGTACTCACCTTTGGGTACACACCCAGGATCTTGCTGAGGAATTTGCACACCCATGTTCATAGCAGCGTTATGCCCAATAGCTAAAAAGTGGAAGCAACCCAAGTGTCCATTGACAGATGACAAGCAAAATGCATAGACACACACAGTGGAATATTATTCAGCCCTAAAAAGGAAGGAACATCTGACAATTTCCGCAAACCTTGAGGACATTGGGCTACATGAAGTAAGCCAGACACAAAAAGACAAGCACTATCTCATCCTACTAGTATGCCCCTACTTAACAATAGTCTCAGCCAAAAAGACAGGAAGTAGAAGATGGTTATACTGAAGGGAGGGAGGACAAGGAGTGAAGTTTCAGTTTTATGTGATGAAGGCTGTTGGGGCATTTACCTTGGAGGATGGTTGCTGAGCATTTCAGATGTCTTTCACACCACTGGACTCTACTTAAAATTGGTCAAAGTGATGAATTTTGTGTTACATGTGTATTTTGCCACAGTAAAAGTGAGGAAAAGAGAAAAAAGAAATGGGCATTCGACTGTGTTTTCATTTGATTTAACTAGATTTCTTCCCCCACCCACCCCCCAAACCACGCCTTTCTATTTCGAGATGACCTATATCTTTGGTAGAAAAGGGATGATAAAAACAGCCCAGGATACAAACAACAAGCAACTAGGATAAAACTTTTCAAAGAATAGAAGGAAAAGGTGTTGCAGTTCCTCTCATATTTTTCTGTAGAAAGCAGAAATCCCAACTCTAGCCTCTGCACTTAGAGGAAAGTTTTTTCCTCCACTTCTGGCAGCTGGCTGAGCTGGGAGGCATCCTAATTTTCCTACAGATTGCATGACATTCTCATCATTAGCCTTGATTTTCTTGTCCTTGAATCTTATAGCTGAATAGAAAGTCTTGTTGATTGATTGGTTGTTGATTGTTGCTTGATTATTATTATTTGGGGTTACATTTTTACTTCTCCATTGTTACAGGTCCCAGCCCAGAAGAGTGGGTTCTTTGCCCTCTAGGGAATGAATTCATCAGAGAGCACTAGACGTAGTTGAACCGGGTCAGGCTTCCTTAGAGAATCATGCATGAGGGAGCCAGTGTGGGGAAAGGGGTGATAGCCTCCTTGAAGGGCCTGAGGAGTGTTTGAGGGGTAAGTCCATGAGGCCATGAGGAGGAGAGCAGCACCACGGCTTGTTCTGGCCTGGCTGACACCTGGGCATGCATCAACAGATTACATTCCAACTACCAATGACGCTTCTCAGCTCTGTCCCTCCAAGAAATTGTGAGATAATCATCAGTTAGAATCTAAGGCTTTTTATCTGTCTGGGTGCCTCAAGGCCCTCTGATGGACCACCTTGTTTCGACAGGCCTCATCAGCCCATGATCTGGTTCACCTGTTTAAATAGAACTTGGGGCAACTCATCCTACTGGCTCAAAGTTGCGTTTATCTCAGTTCTGTCACAGTATGAGCCCATGTTCTACCCCCCCCCAAACCACCCCACACCAAAGCCCTGTCCACCTCCCAATCGCACCCCCTCACCTCTCTCCCCTCTTCCCTGTGGTAACCAGTAATCTTTTCCCATTAAATCCAAAATTTGTTTTTGCCATATTTTATCAGTGTATGTTTGTTTGTTTTCCACAGATTAGTGAAACCATCTAATCTTTGTCTTGCAATTTCTGAGTTCTTTCACTTAGCATAATCACCTTGAGGTCCATCCATTTTGTTCCAAAAGACACTATTTCCTTTTTTTAAAATAGTTATATGGTATTCCATTGTGTGCATATTCCATAATGTATCCATTTGTCTGTTGACGGGCACTGGAATTGGTTCCAGTTTGGCAAATGTGGACAGTGCTGCTATGGACATAAGCGTATGTAAGTCATTTTGGATTAGAGTTTTCATATTCTTCCGGTAAATACCTAGCAGAGTTATTACTGAATTATCTGGGATTCCCCCCCCCCCTTTTTTTTTCCCAAGGGATCAACATTCAATTTTTCATAGCTGCTGCACCAACTTTCATTCCTGCCAACAGCGGGAGGAAAAGTGGGGCTTTAGCACCACATCCTTGCCAGCATTTGCATTTCCAGTCTTTCTGATGTGACCAGTTCTCACAGGAGTGAGAGGATATCTCATGGGTTTGATTTGCATTTTCCTTATAATAGAGTGATGTTGAACAATTTTTCATGTGTCTGTAGGCCACCTAAATGTCTTTAGGTCTTTTACCCATTTGTTGAGTGGGTTTTATTGTTGTTGTTGCTGTTGTTGGATTGTCTAAGTACTTTGGATATTTTGGAAATTAGCCCCTTGTCAGATCTTGGGTGTGCAAATATTTTCTCCCATTCTGTAAGTTGCCTTTTTGTTTTTCTTTGATGTGCTCTCATTTGTTTCTTTTTGCCTTTGTTTCCCTTACCCTTGGAGTTGCATCCCCGAGTACCTCTTTGCAGTGCTCGTCCTGTTGCATATCTCCCGTTTTCTTTTAAATATTTTATAGTTTGGGGGTCTTTTGTACAGATCTTTCATTCATTTTGAATTAAAGTTTCTGTACATAGTTAAGTAGTTAGTTTCAATTTTGTGAAACTACCCATGTTTCCCTACATCATTTGTTAAAGAGGTGTTCCTTTCTCCATTGTATGGTCATGGCTCCTGTCAGGGATTAACTGTCCGTATTTGTGTGGATTTATCTCAGGGTTTCTATTTTACGCCATTGGTCTGTTTCCATTTTTGTTCCAGTGCCATACTGTTTTGATTACTGTTGCTGTGTAGTACAGTTTAGAGTCAGGGAGTGTGATATCTTTGTTTTTCTTCTTTTGTCTCAGCATAGAAAGACTTGCACTATCCATTCAATGCAAAACATCCCCTATGGCAACTTGGTAATACTGTAGGATCTAATAGCTGAGAAGTCTATTTAGATCCCAGTATATCAAATTATTTATAACTTTGGGTAGGTCATTTAACATTGGAAACACATAGAATAGGAATAGTAATACTTTCTGCCGTTGAAGATTGTATAATCTGATGGTGAAGGGGCTGGGCACTGTGGAAGGCACTTAGCAAATCCACACTAGATATTAACTATCTTTGTCCTTGTTCTTGGTTTTATTGCCCTTAATAGGCCATCTTGCTATTTGTTCTCTGCACCTGCAACTATCAGTCATGGCACCCTTTCTTGCTTCGTTCAGGGTTCTTCTTGGCTGTCTCTCCTAGTCACCATTCCTAAAATAGCACCAACTCATCACTCTCTAGTCTCTTGCTATGCTCTGTAGCCTCTCTGTCACTTTCTGGCTTCTTGCGATTATATTGGCTATTTAGCTTCCTGTCAATTTCCCATTGCCTTGACTAGACCATGAACTCCATGAGAGGGCAAAGGTTGTCTGACTTGTTAATTCTGTATTCCCATCCTGGATAACGCTGCTTGGCACATACTAGGCACTTTGTAGACATATCAATAAATCACTGAATCCCAGCATGATCTCCCTGATGAGGGCAACTGAAAACAAAGAAGAGCAAATAGTATCCTACCATTTCTATTAGCCCTTCTCTGGGATGTGCGCAGGTATGTAAACACAGACTTTTGTGGGGAGTTCCTTAGGCTCCAGGGTCCTCGAACTCAACAACTGTGCTCATTAATCCCCCTGAGATTACACTTGAGAAAAGTGTGTTCATTTTATCATTGGCCTTTCTGAACCGCCGCTTCTCCCAGCCTTCCTCCTTTCCAGAAATGAAGTGTGCCAGGGAAACTGTGATCCCTGGTGCAGGCATTATAGGGCAGCTTCAGTGGAAGATGGGCTTGGCATGTTTAATCCATTTGAGTTTGGGACAGGAAGGATTTTCTCCAGTCAGAATTTCTCCTCCAATTGCTGATATCTGCTGGCAGGTGGAAGCAAAAGAAACGCCAGAAGCGGAGAGTGGCATTGAATTACGCGCAGCTCCCCTCCTGGGGCTGCACGGCCAGCTTTCTCGAACCTCAGAGGCACCAGCCCCAGCCTTTGTGACTGGAGGAGCCATCTCTTCCCAGGGCTGTGAGCGCGCATGTGCAGAGACAGCGTTCCTCCGTAAGGGCTGCTCGTGGGCCGCGCCTGCGCACAGTTGCAGTCCAGCTCGCTACTGGCTTACCTGCCTGCTCAGAAGACTCCCTGGAGGCCTTTTCTTTAGGCCATCTTGGATGTCCCTGTGAAGGCCACATGTTTGAAATTGGTTTTGAGCGCTTTCTAACGTGAAAAATGTGTCTAGGCTGTGAGGGAGGGCGAGCACCCCCTGCGAGTCCCACTGAACAAGAAACACAGTTCCCGGACTTCTTCATGATGAAGAGGCCTTGGCCTTAGGCTGAGGAGTCGGACATTAGACTCTCGCGTTTGAAGCCAAAGGCTCCCAAGGGTGGCATCCACCACCCCTCTGGCTCGCCACCCAAGAGGCCTTTGCCTGCCCTCATGGCACGTGGCTGCTTTTGTCCAGGCTTTCACTTGACAAGTTTGGCTCGAGGATCTTCTCGCAGCCAAGGCAGGTGGGGAGGCGAGGGGCTGTTGAATTAGAGCACATCCTTCCCTTGGGGTGCCCCTTCCCCCTCTAACAAGAAGAGTGATAGTATTAAGAGTAGCAACGCCGGCTATGGATTATAGCCATATCCATTGCAAGTCGTTTAACGTAAAATGTGAAAGCTTCGGTTCTTCTCCTACCTTAGTCCTGTTTCTCAGCTGAAGCCACTGTTCACAGCTTGGTTGTCTCTTTTCTGTTTTTCCTTTGTATAGATGAACGTGTTTGTATATGTGCTGTCTGTTTGCTGTACTGTGTTTTTTGTAAGTATAGGCACAGGTAGCCCGCATCTTGCCTTTCCCTTTAGCCCAAAGGATGGGGAGGATTGCCTGGAAGGAAAGCCAGGACAGATGTAACTGGCAGGCATGCATTTGGCCCACTTTCTCTTATTCAAAATACTCCCACCCCAAAGCGCACCCTGCAATGGGAGGACTGACGAAAGCTTTAGGAGTTGGTGTCTGTTTTAGTTTCTTCTGAAAGGCTCAACAATCAGTGAGTTCAGCTTCCACTTCCTTCTGCTCCCACATGCATGCTGGCTGCCCAGGATGAGGGGCAGCTTTCTGACCTTCCCGGCGTCCTCTTCCTCCTTTCCAGAGAGAGGGGCGGCTCCTGGTGCAGCTGCTCCCGGCAGGGGTGTGGGGTGTGTTTCCTCTCTTTGTGTGTGTGCAGCAGCCCGGCCAGGTGAGCCGTTACAATTACAGCAACACTTCCGGTCTCCGTGGGGCCTGCTTTGGAGTGTCTGGAGGATCCAGGTGCAGGGGGACAGCGCCTGCACGCAGACCGTGGCTGGCCACTTGACACAGGTCATGCGTTCCGTGAAGTTCTGCCGAAGACGGTTCTTTTTAAGTGCGCTTCACTTTGGGAGGCTAACTTGAAGCAACATTGCATGCTGTTGAGCCAGCGGTCACCACAGCCAGATCAAGTCATTCAGTGGTATTTTTTGCTACGTGACAGGCAGGCCTTGTTCTAGACGGCGGGTGTCCTGTGAGCCGGCAGACTAACCCCTGCCCTCCTGGACCTTGTATTTTTGCAATGGGCCAAAGCTGATATAAGAAATATGCACTGTAATAGCAGGATATGCCTCCATTAGCTGCCCTCACAAGAACGCAGCTGAACCGCCAGTCCACACCTGAGCGGCTCAAGGGAACAGGAACATCTCACTCAGGTGCCTGCAGGCCCCAAGGTGGCAACTGCTTCAGGTGGGTTCTGCTGCCCTAGCTAGCAGCTGGTGAGTTCTATTTGGTCTCGTTCTAGTATCTGGCATTCCTCTGGGATCCTCAGGCTGCCAGGACCTCGTCCTTTGTGTGGCAGAGGTCAGAAGCTCTCAAAACAATGAACCAAAATAACACAGACTTAATGAGCCCTCAGGCACAGCTGGGAAACGGCTGAGCAAGTCATATAGCAAGCCCACAACAGGGGAGCAGACTTGGTGACTCCTGATGGCCACCATCTTAGACCAATAAAATTCTGAAGTAAGATGAAGCAAGCTACAGTACCATGCATTTGGGGGAAGTCCTTTCCCATAGTGCAGTAGCAGGAATGACGGTTACAAAGACACTGTGGTCTCGGCCCTTCTCTTGGATCTCGCACTCAAGGGGAAATCAGCTGCAGAGCCATGTACAGCTAGGCAGAGCCTCATGCGTAACCAGACCCTGGGCCTCCAGTCCTCAGCGTGCGAGTGAGCCCACCACTCCTTGACCTCCTGAGGCACCAGGCCCCCCGACACCCTAACAGTGACCTCACGAGGGACCCAGGGCCAGAATCACGGGGCTCAGAAATTGTGTGAGATGGTGGGTGTTTGTAGTTGTAAGCCCCCAGATTTGGGGAGTCATTTTTTAGGCAGCTGTGGATGCTAAGACAGTCATTAGGCTGCTATGGAGAGCCCAGACTGTAGGAGGGTCAGAGGAGAAAGGGAAAAACCACTCTAGGAGCTTTTCAGATCGTGCTCCTTGGGCCAGTGTGCTCTGTGCTGGCCCACTCCGACCTTCTGGAGTCTGCCCACGCCTTAGCGAGAGTTCTGGCAAGTGTGTGAGGAAGTTTGAAAAGTGGTGCTATCAGCTATAGCTACAGCCAGGGTAAATGGAGGGTGGGCCTGGATCCTACCTACGACTCTGGGCTCTTCCTCCCAAGCCCCAGTTTCCTAAGACGGAAATAAATTAAATAAAGGAAAAAAAGACAATCCAAAGGATGAAGGAAACCAAAAGCTGGTTCTTCAAAAAACAAAATAGATAAGACCAATAACCCCCTAGCAGGGCTCACAAAGAAGGGAGAAAACCCAAATAAGCAGGATCATAAACGGAAGAGGAGACATTACAACTGACTCAGCAGAAATCTAGTGGATAATCAGAGTACTGTGAGCATTTACATGCAAACAAGTACAACAACCTGGATGAGATGGACAAATTCGTAGACCTATACAGACACCCAGAATTAAAGGGACAACAAAGGACTTAAACCAAGACCCAATTTCCCTTCCTATAAAAAGGTAACTAAAATGTGGCCCTCGTGGGGTTCTGTGTGAGGGTAGAAATGATGTGCGTGGCACACGTGAAGCCCTGATACCTTTCGCTCTTCATTTGACTTGATCCGATCCATGCATTTTATTCTTCAAGAATAAGAATCATTCCCTAAGAATGTACTTTTGGGCCTCCCCAGTGGTTTTCTTTAAATGCTTTTAAATGTCCTACCAAAAAAAAGAGAAAGAAATTCCCGTCAAAGAAAATCCTGTTTTTCAAAATGTCCTTGAGCTCATCAGAAAAACCTTTGTCTGTGCCCAGCATGATTCCAGCCGGACCCCAGAATGAAGGCGCCTGCTTTTCATCGAAAGTTTCCAGGCCCAGTTCTGAGGACAATTTTCCGGGCCAACCTACCGGCCAAAATAGGCCAAGGCACTATTAATAGTGAGTTTGGGCTGCATTGGGCCCAGGTTCCCAGGCCAGACCCTTCCCCTCCCCCTTCCCCTCCCCCTTCCCCTGCCTGATCCTGTGCTGTTTAAATAAACTCGGGGTTAAATCTGTAAGTACCTCCCCCCCACCCCCACCATGCCCAGAAAATGCTTTGCCACCTTGCCGGGTTGTCAGCAACCCCCACCCCTCCTCGTCCTTTTTACTTGCTTAGTCACAGCGTATCCCAAGGATCTGAGCTCAGCTAATAAACCAGATCCTAGAGTGGCCGTGAGGGACGAGAGAACTGCACGCTCTCAGGCCTGGCTCCATGACTCAGGGCCAGCGTGAAATGAAAATGCAGCCCTTATTCAGAGCGCGTAAGACTTCAGACAAGCAAGAGACCCTTCTAAGCTCAGGGCCTACCTGATTGCCCTGCACTGCCAGCAAAGGCTGCGTGCTCCTGGGCTCTGATACCCTGCCTGGCTGTTAGCCCAGGCCTCATCCCCAGCTCCCTGGAATGCTGCTTCTTTCAAGGACTAACAGTTTCCCTTCAAGGCAAAATTCATGGGAAATGCCACAAAATTGCCATTTAATCTCCTCTGCTACTGAAGCTGAGGGACTTAACACCACAGCAGCGGGTGATTTCTCAGGATTTGTGGCCCAGCTGGCTGCTTCCTTAGCTGGTTTCTCCTCTACTCCCCCCTTGACTGTATTCAGCTGGTGCTCCAGAATGAAAACCAGGGCGCTGTTCATTCACTAGTGCCCCACACGGGGAGCTCAGAGCCCAGCACTCCAGCCTATCTGTGCTGCCATCCGTCCTCCTGGGCACACCTTGGCCGCCTTCCAGCAGAGTGATGGTCTCCTCCTCCTGGATGACCTCCTGGCTTGGGCCCGAAGAGCCATGTGCCGGCCTGACCTGCTTTTCACATTTCAGAAAAAGTGCTCCAAGGGGCTAAAAAGGAAGTTTCACGTCCTCTTGAGGCCCAGACTCTGGAACTTGCACAGTGGCAATCCAGTTACTTCTGGTCGTCAAAACAAGCCCCAGAGCTCACCTAGATTTTGAGGGGAGTGAGTGGAGAGACCCCTCACTTTACGAGCACTCTGGCAAGGTTTTCAAAGGCGTAGAGATCAGAGGATTGCGATTGAGTGTGGGCGTGGCGCATGCAGTCTTGTCAGCCGTTAGCCTCCATCAGCATCCTCTACAGACCTGTGCAACCAAACCTCATTGCTGGTTGTCGAGGAAGCATTAGGCTCACCAATCTGCATAGGTTCTTTTTTTTCATTAATCATTTTGTTGTTTGCATATTTATGTATATATGTGTATCGATATCTACATATATATATAAATATATTACATCGTTGCATTCCTGGGATTCTCCCTCCATCTTATCAGTGGTGAACCTTCATCTTGATCTTCTTGTGCTCCTCCCTTCCCTGATTTCTCCTTCCCGCTCCCACTCCCTAGCTGCTTGCTCCAGTTCTGTTGTCAGCTTCTTTTGACTTTTTCTTGGCCTTTTGTTTGCTCTCCCTATATCCCAGCTCTAGGCGAGACCATCTGGTTTCTGTCTTTTTCTTTCTGACTTATTTCTGCTAGTATGATTCCCTCTAGGTCCATCCATGTTCTCACAAATGCGTGATATTTGTCAGTTTTGATTGCAGGACAATATTCCATTGTGTAAAGGGACCACATCTTTTCCCACCATTCATTAGTTTGGGTGCATTTGGGTTGTTTCCATAGCTTGGGTTTTGTAAATAGTGTTAACACACAGCTGCTGCGCCCCAACCTCACAGTGTCTGAAGCAGTAGGGTTGGGGCAGAGCCTGAGAATTTCCATTTCTAACTAGTTCTCTAGTGATGCTGACATGGCTAGTTTGGGAACCACAGACTGAGGAAGGGGTGAGGCGCCCACACTTTTATCTCGAGCAGCGGCTCTCCACCTTGATGGCACATCAGAAACATCTGGGCAGCTCTAAGTATGCATGTGCTGGCTCTGGACAGTAATGATGATGACGAGATCAAAGTATTATGCAACGCTGTGGTCTTTGACATAGTCAACTTTGCCATAAATTAGCCCTGTAAATCGTTGGCTAGTCCATCAAATGCCGTCAGTGCTTTCGCAGTATATTCATTCCTTGACTAGTTGGATAAACACATACCAAGAAAAGTTGCAGGAACTTTATCTTCACTGTCATCCCTGAGCTGTTGGGGGAAATTCCAGATTTTCCAAGTCCATAATGTCCTATGACTTTAGTATTGAAGGGACTTCAGTGGGGGAAAAAAAAAAGAAGTAGGTGTGGCTTCCTGGGAGAGGGCCTTTCTAGAACTGCACTAAAAAACTACCCCATCAAAAAGCAGCAGCTGCTAATGAGTCATACAGAGTGGCCTCCTGGCCATTAATAGTCCAAGCAATCCTTCTGAATGCTGACGTAAGGGTTGGTGGTGCGCAGTGCGGCCGCCTATAAGAACTGAAATAGCGCTGTAAAGATGTGCAGGTGGCAAGTCTTGGAACATTAAGTTCATCTCCACATTCTCATCCTCCGGAGCAGAGTTTCTCAAACTTTTCAGATCATCGCAATCACCTGGAGCCCCGTTAAGCATACGAACCTTGGTTCCACCTCACATGGACTGAATCAGAACCTGTTGAAGAAGAACCTGGGGTTCTGTTTCCTACAAGTCCCCTAAGTGATCTTAATATCCTTGGGTGAATTTAGGAAATTTCCTTAAAATAGCAATATTTATGTACTGCATATTCAGAGATGGAAAAGACAATAAGGGGAAAATGAGGGAAAAAATACAGAAACAAGGATAAAAATGAAAAAGAAACAAAAAATATAAGTAAAAAATTTAAAAACAACCTAAAAAAATTAAAAGGAAGGAAGAAAACAAAAAGAAAAGAAAGGAAAAGAAGATTTGATAAGGGAAACAGAACTGTGAGAGCTGATGCCCACTCAGGAGTAAGAGCTGGGGTTGGTAAACTCTAGCCCATCTGGCCCACTGCCTGTTTTTATTTAATAAAAAAAAAGTTTTACTGGAAAACAGCCACATCCAGTGTTTAAAAACATATTGTCTACAGCTACTTTGTTCTGCAATGGCAGAGCTGAGTCACTGGGACAGAGACTGCATGGCCCATAAAGACCAAGAATATTTACTCCTGACCTTTTGCAAGAAAACCTACTGACTCCTGAACAGAAACAGGATGTGGACAAGTTTGGAATTGGAACTAGGCCCTCAGTAATGATGAGTTCAAAAGAAAAAAGAAACCAACAGCAAGGTGGGTAGCCAATAATTACAGCCAACAAGGCAATCCAGACCCTCAAGAACGATCATTTGAGACTATGAAATAAGCATGTTTACGATGTACCTAGAAATATGTAAATTTTGCTGAAAGAATAGGGCAGTCAGAAAAGGAATCAGAAATCACTTGGAAAATGTATGAAGACAGAAGTGCCAGAGCTCCATTCTCTCTTCCGTTCTGTCTTTGTAGGTCTTGAGTTAAATATGCTTCATGATGGAACTGGAATGCCAAAAGTAACGAGCTCTTAAAGCAATCTTGAAGGGAGGATTATCTACAAAGGAAAAGCAATCTGGAATGACTGTAGACCTCTAATCAGCAGTGGTACGTGCCAGAAAACAATGACACAGTATCTTTCAGCCCTAAGAGAAAGGGACATTTAAGACAGAATTATGTATCCACTGAATTATCATTCAAGACCAAAGCGAAATAGATTTTCAAACACAAAACATTCTACTCTGAATAAAAAAAATACTACTATTAAGTGATGTACTTTAGAAAGAAATTGAACTTATAAGGAAGCAGGGGGTGCAAGAAATACTGGTGAAAGAGGAAGTAGCTAAATCTAAATAGACATTGTATATGTATCATATTTACATAATTACATAAAAGTTGAGAGTGGGAAGATGGAATAAAGCATTCTAAAGTTCTTATTGTGTTCAGCGGGTAGGCTGGTTAGATTAGTTTTTACTTTAGGTTATTAGATAAAGAAAGAAAATAGAATGTAAACTACAAATCAGTAGAAGGGGAAAATGGAATACAGAAAATTCAATGTAATATAACACAGGAAGAAACAAAGAGAGATGAAAACATACTAACAAAATCAGATGAGAAAGGATAATGATATCACTAATCACAATAAATGTAAATAGAATGGGTCCCTTTCTGATTTTTAGGCTGGATTAAACAAAAATTTGCCTCTATGTAGAAGTAACACAAAATGACCCAAAATAGTAAAGAGGAAGAAAGTGATGTAAATACAAATATTAACCAAAAGGAGAAAGTGATTGTGCATTATTAATATCAGATAAAGTAGACTTTGAGACAGAAACATTATCTGGAGAAAGAGAATCCTTAGTGACAAAGTAATAACTGTTATGTTCTAATTCCTAGTGAACTGGATTTTTTTCAATGCTATTCACAGCTCACTAAATTGAACATGCTACTTCACAATGCACTGCAACCCACTATTTGTAAAATGCTGCTCTGGAACTCACTTCTCATTTTCCCTAAAAACCCAACTGACTCCTGAGGCCCATGGTCCTACCTCAAATGGGCACCTGTGACATCTCTACAATACCAGGAAATATGTGATACCTACATTTTTTTAATTAGTTCCTAGAGAAAATAAGGAACATGCATAACCCCTAGAATAAGAAACCAACTTTTGTCTTTCCAAAGACCTGAGAAGAAAACACAAAGCTTCCTTACAGACAGAAAGTTGGACTCATGAGAGTTGGAAATTCTGGGACTGCGTGTGTCTTTAGGTATGGAGAAAGATTTTTCAAACGTATTTCCTTTGTGTTGAAATCTGCTTTTTAAAGTGTAAAATCCTTCCATAATCTTCCCTATGTAGCATCATGGCAAGAAGGTAGAAGAACCTTACAGAAATGTCTGATGCTACGCTGGGGTCCAGCTGGGGAGCGTTATGAATGACTGTCCGTTGTGTTTCTTCTCCAACATCTTTCCAGCAACTGTAATATATTCAGTATTTTCCTCTCCAGCAATTAGAGGAACTCCAGGGAATCATCAGGAGAGGGTAGCTGTTGCTATGTTTCTGTCTGTTTTGCCAAGAGGCAGGGCAAACAACCAGCTAAGAGGAATTCAGAAATCTGCATCTAAGAAGGGTGACTCAGCATCCTGAATAGCATCCTCTCCCTCCCTGTCTGCCCTCACCGCCTCACAGCCCCAGCGCCTCCCCACCAGCTGGCCAATGCCTCAGGTTAGGCAATTACACAATTATTTGTGTATTCAGTAATTTGTAGACCTGGGGGAGGAGGCCTCGATTTCTACTTTATGAGTCATTGATTCTTCGACCACTTGCTTCCCTGTCCTAAGAGCAACGGTCAGATGCAACCTCGGAGCTCAGTTCAGATTATTCTCATTATTTTTATTAATTGATTTAAGAAATTCTTAACCAGCGAGGGCTTCCAGTGTGCAAGACAGTATGTCAGCATGGTTTCACACCAACCCAGTGAAGGAGATACTTGTATTATCCCCATTCTACAGAGGAAGCAATCTAGGCTGCAGGTTTCTCAGGTTGTGATTTGCAGGGCCAAAATTCAGCTTTAGGCATTCTGCTCCAGATTCGGCTTTCTTTGCCCATGCGGTGCCCTGCGTTGACTTTCAGAAGGATGCACAACTCGGAGGATTTGATTGGTTCACGGTCATTTGAAATATATCGACATCCCCATAATGGCATTTTCTTCCTGGTCTGACTCCAAAGTCAAGCACTCCTGAATGTGTAAAACACTCAGCGTGCCGTGCCTGCTGATGTGTAGATGAACCTCATGTGATCATTTAAAGGAATAACAGCCTCTCCTAAGGGAGCCTTTGTTTTGCAATGAAATTGACTCTACCTTAAACATTATGCTGCAAGCTGGGCACGGTGGCACATACCTGTAAGCAACAGCTTATGGAGCTGCGGCTGGGTCTGGGGATCATGGTTCGAGTTCCGCCCGGGGCAACACAGTGAGACCTAGTCCAAAAAAAATAGCTGGTTATGGTGGCGCGCACCTGTAATCGCAGCTACCTGGGTAGCTGAGGCTGGGGATCGCTTGAGTCTGTGGTACCCCGGGCAACGAGAGCCTGTGGTTCCACGGGCAAAAATAGCAAGACCTAGTCTCAAAAATAAAATAAAATAAATCATACTGCAGTATCTGCTGATAAGCATAGCCATTGACATTTATTTCTATTTCTTAATTTATCTATTGTTACTGAAGTGCCGTGGTTTTCCATCCTTGCTGGTGTTTTGACAGGGTAGGATTTCCACTGCCATTTAAATTGATTCCTAACCATGATAATAATGACTGGGGTTAACGGAATTCAGTGGGTATCTGCTTTCCCCAGGACTCAGGAACACCTTCTGTGGGGATCCCAGCTTCCTGGTAGTGAGAAGGCAACTAACAAGGCTGCTGAATTCAGTGCATATTGGTGAATAACAGACCGCAGGAGGAAATGAAGAAGATCAGGGACAAGATGAAAAGATTTCTGGCCTCCCAGGACAATTATCCTGAGCTGGTCAGCAGAGCCTCACACATGATGGATGGAAACATGCACGTCAACGTTGCTGAATATTTAAGTAAGACTTTGAGGGATGGTAGGAAAAAATCCACCCATTACTCTTAAGTCAAAGAATTTTTGTTTGCCTCAGGCTTGCTGCAGCCTGTCACTTAAAATCAAAACATTTGTATTCCCTAAAATATGTGCTCATCCTGAGTGTCCCCAACAACCCAACCTAGAGAAATGATGAAGAGTGAAAGGCCTTCTTCCCCTCCCCACTACTCACACAATGCTTGTGTATCCTTCCAAACTTCAAGAGTAAGCCAATTGCAAAGAATTAGTTGACTATCATGAAACCGAGTCAGCTTGCTGATTATCACCAGTGTTAACTTACTGACTCAGACAATTCTTTGGGTTTATTCTCAGTAAGGGTCAGTGGTCACTGTGAGGATATGGGGTCCTTAGATCCTGATAAACAGAAGCTAGAGGGACAACCGTGGAGAATGCCCCTTTTATTGGGCTTGCTAGGAACACAGCTGAAAACCCTTTTGCCAGAAGCAGTGACATCAAAAGGTGTAGTCTTATGAACATAAGACTTAAGGAAACACTGAAAAGCAGTGGTTGGAATCTCAAAGGAATGTGTTCTGGGACATTCATATGGGATTGTTTTTACTCTGAAATCTGCATAACTTTATAATTTACAAGTGTGTGTACATATACATATACAGTAATTTATATGTATGTGTAATTTTAAAATGTATTTTTATAAATATATTTTATGTATATTTTTTAAGCAAGAATAACTTTCATTTATAAACTCAGCAGGACTCTCCTTTATTTTGGGGGGGAAAATCACTTGAGTAGTTTTCTTAAGACAGCGAACTGAATAGGCTGCCATATTTGAATCCCTGCTACACCAGCTCCTTGCTCTGCAATGAGTTAAGCTAAGACTCAGTTTCCCTCTCTGTAAAATGGGGATAATCGTGCTTGCCCTACTGGATTGTCTCAATCATTAACATTTGCAAATGCCTGGGACACAAGTGTCCAATAAATAGGAGATAGAATAATAAGAAAACACGTATTATAACAATTATCATGAATCATCTCTTTACTCGCAGCGGCGGGTGAAAGGCTAGTGCGAACACAGTAGGTGTTCCGCAGAGCTGCTATCAAGACATTCACCCTGAGTTTTCTATAACTTTGCTGTCTGGTGCAGCAGCCTGTAGTTATATGTGGCTTGGAATGTGTCTGCTCCAAACTGAGATATGCTGTTAAGTGCAAAATACACACCAGGTGTTGAAGTCTTGGTATAAAAAACACGAAGTAAAATAGTAATGTTTTATTTTGAGTATATGATGAAATGATATATTCTTTAGGATAGGTTAAATTAGGATATTCTTTAGGATAGGTTAAATAAAACGAATTCTTACAGATAATCTCGCCAACTTCTGCTTTTTTAAAATGAGACTGAGTGACACACACGTCCCCATCATTGGTCTGCCGGACAGCACAGATCTAGAATGTTCTCAGCCTACCGTTAACATTGCAAATCTTCATTACAACCTCATTTGTACTCAAACATTACATAAGCTTCAGGAGTGTAAGTGTAGAAAATTCACTTAAAACAACAGTTCATGTAGGGTCAAAGGAACATTCCGTAGATCCGTAGTGGATTGTCTGTGCAGGCTTTCCAGGCTAGCGCAAAGACATGTGTAGAAAAGGAGCTAAATCTTGACGGGGATTTTCCAGGTTCGCTGTGACCCTGAGATTCAAGAGTTGCGTCAGTGGCAGAAGAAACTGCGGGAGGACAAGCACATTCGCCAAAGAGTCGAATTTTTCTGGACCAAACAAGAGCTAAAAGGTCAGCGGCTTGATTTCCAACTTTTAGCTTATTTAGAAAAAGCAGGATGATATCCCAGACTCTTCGACATCAAACAGGGTTTATCTGCAAGGACCTCAGTGGGGAGAGTGGGACTGCCTGCTGCCATCCGCTCTGGACAGATAGGGGGTTCATGTACACACCACTCGCTCAGGGCAAATTCAGTGTCTGCTGGTCTTGTTTTTTAAGCCGTAAGACATAAAGAAGAAAGAACCCATCGTTCTGATACCATGGTGTTTATCAGTGTGATGGTGGTGGTGGTGGGGGGGTGTTCTCCTAAGACATGATTAGAATGTAAGTGATTTGTACATTTGACCTTTTGTCTCTCTCCCTCCCCCTCCCTCCTTCCTCTCTCCCTCCCTTTCTCTCTCTCTCTCTCTCTCTCTCTATATATATATATATATATATACATATATGTATATATATCACACACACACAGACACACTCGTACCAAAAATAACATAAGAGGTACCCATCCCTGTCATACTGGAGTTTCACCATTTTTCTTCTATTTGCTTTTTTTCCTTTTTTTAACTTCAAGTCACTGCATCGTCACAGCAGGAAACTTAGAAAAAACTGTCAAAGGGAGATGAAACCAGAACTAACACACTCTTAGTAGTTTGGCCCACACCTTGCTATGCTTTTCAGTACGGAAAGATGTACATCAACATATGTTTGTGTTTTCAGCTTTAAAGCAGGGTTATCTGCAGGTGCTGGCATAGCCCCTACCTCGTCTCCCAGACCTCCTCAGAGCACACAACCTGGTCAGCAACCAGAGTGTGTAAGGACTTGATGTCAAGGACTGTGTGGTGGGCACGTGCATTGTGCACTTAGCCAATGATGTGGGGAGAGCTTCGTGGCATAGTATCAGCTGCAGAGCCCTGAGCTTCCAGCCCTATGCAAAATACAGACCCGGGAACACAGAGCTGTCTTAAGGGCCCGGGAGGATGTGTGGATGGTCGTTGCTTTTAGTGACTCAGACTAGAGAGGAGATGGGAATCTGCTGGACTCCTCTAACTTAGCGCCCGTGGTGCTTACTAATTGCGAGAGGGTGTGAGAAAATAAATCCTGGTTCAACGGCGTTCAGTGCTGAATGAATAAATGCATGAGTAGAGTTCGGAGGCTGAGCTGGACCAGCACACAGACAGCGCCTGGAGCGGTCATCAAGCTGGATCCCATAGAGGGGGTCCCTTAAAAAGATTCAGCTTGAGCTGCGGGTGGTGTGGTGGGCTCCACGCAGGCTCCATCCTCTGTACAAGTGCATTTCATGTCCCCTCAGAAAGGGAAAACAGTCAAGGTCAGAGCGGGTGTACAGGTCGGGAGGGGGGAGCCTGCCTAGTTGTGTCTGTTGTTAGCCATTCTTTTGAGTCGATTCAATGTGGTGGATGCATTGGCTTGTGGCGGCAGAGCAGGGAGAGCAGCCTGGATTAAGTACCTGAAATCCAGCAGCCCACAGAGGGGTGCAATGAGAGCGCTCCCTTCTCAGCTCCTGCTGCTCGCATCCCTGGGGTCCCCTGCTGCCTTCCGAGGTCTCTAGAAGGAGCAGTGTCTCCCAAACACATTGTGGTCTTCAGCAGATGCTCCGGGATGGCCACGTGGTTGCTTTCCCGCTTAGGAAGAGCTTGCAGAATGACCCTCGGGCAAGCAAGCCCAAGTTCTGAAGCCGCTCCCTGGGTGAAGAAGTCAGCCTAGGTGATGGACCAGGACCGGATTCTGGAGTCGGCCAGACGAGGCCTGGGAGTGCTTCGCTCTGTCTAACCCTGATCCCGGAAGCCTCCGTTTCCCCAGGCACCACAAGGAACTCAGTGTAGCGCCCAGCTCCTGCTCCTGGAGCTTGCAGGAGGCGCCTTTAGACTGGGCCCGGCTACAGTCCCCATGCCTGTCGGTGGTTGTCATTATTCGCGCTATGCAAACACCCTCCTGCATTCAGCTGTCTTGTGTTGATGCTCTCGGCAAGACCAAGGGGTTCTGTGTGGGCACCATGTCTATTTCATCGCGTGGTCCCACCCTTGGCATGGAGCAGGCCGTGTATACACACTGGGTGGGCAGAGCTGAGCTTCATTTTACAGATGAAGAGTTAGAGGGCAGGAAGGTAGAGGGACTTGCCCGAGGTCACACAGCCAGGGGAGACTTGGGCAGAGCACCCTCCTCCCCCACACCCCCCTCATCCCTCACCCCCCCAAGTTCCTTTCTCTGTTGAGCTCTAAAGTCAGCTTAAAGAGGCTGAGAAGAGCCCCTCTGATGCTTGGATTCTACCATCAGTCTCAAACCTCTCCGGGATCTTTTTTTTTTTTGAGACTAGGTCTTGCTGTGTTGCCTGGGGAACCGCAGACTCTTGTCGCCCGCGGTACCATGGACTCAAGCGATCCCCAGCCTCAGCCTCCCAGGTAGCTGGGATTACAGGCATGAGCCACCATGCCCAGCTATTTTCTGGGACTAGGCCTTGCTACATTGCTCCAGGCAGGTCTCGAACCCGCAGACTCAAGCGATTCCTTGTCTCAGCCTCCCTTCTTAGGCTGGGATTAAAGGCACGCACCACCGAGCCCAGCCTTCCAGGATCCTTCTGAACAGGACATGTGGCTGGTTTAATTTCTCTGGGTTCTGGTTATCTGTGTTTGCATTGGGTTGCATCAAGGAGCAGGGTACAACCTCCCCCCCTCCCCCCACCGAGCGAAATAGAAGTTTTCATTCACTACAGGAGTCTGAGCTTTTTCTCCAGCTCATGCATTACAGAGTCACTGCCTGTTTTAGACCTTCTACATCTGGGTAGTGTGGAGGTTTAGGAAATAAATCCCCAAGGCGATGCTGAAATTAGACCTCAACGACCTCTGAGGAAGCAATTTGAAAATGAGCATTCAACACGTGCTCAGTCTCCACTTCCAGAAGGCCCGTGGAGAGACTGCGAACAAAAATGGGTTTCCAACTTCATCTAAAAAACCCCGCCAATGCCTCTCTGTACAAATCCAGCAAACATTTCTTGAGGGGATGCTATTTGATCCATATTGCACCCTGGTATTTATAGCCTGAGTACGTTTTACCAAGTTCATTTCTTGGAGCAATGTGGTGCAGACAGGAGGCCTGGGGGAGTGTAAGGTCAGCTGTCAGGGTAGGGTCGAGCTCACACACCCTGTATCATGTTACATCAGAGTCAGAGGTCATCCTCAACAGGTTTTCTTCTAGGACAAAAATGGTGTGAGGTTGTCCTCGATCTCTCTCCATTGGGACAGTTGCAGGAATTATTTTTAAACGTGTGTGACAAGAATTGCAGCTAATATAATCTGAAAGGAGATGCCTGAGTAGTTTGTGAGATATGGTCAAAAATCGCTGCTCAATGAATAGCATATTTTTAGCTTCATGGAGTCAGTAATTGTTTTCAAATGTGCTTTGTAATTGAATATCCATATTTTATTTGGGAATCTAGTACGAGTAGGGAGAAAGAAACCATAGAAATAGTTGCCATAACATCAGATCATGTTACAGACGTGCACACACACATATATGCACATATATAGCATAACATCAGATTCCATTTCTCATATATTATGTGAGTATATTTTTAAATAGATGTAAATACTTTACCACTTCTTATTCTATTTCTCATATATTATGTTTTTAAATAGATGTAAATACTTTAGGACTTCTTAATGCTTTGAAGAAAGGGAAGGGGGAGGTTGACCTGGCAAAGGAAGGAGACTTTTTCTGTTTGTTATCTGTTTATTCCCATCCTCATTCCAAGAGTGGTTAGTAGTAGCTGACAGAAACACAAAGAACAGGTTTGGTAAATGGGTACACAGGTTAAGGAAAGACTAAGACCGTGGCGAGGCAGACCATTAAATGCAGTAAGCAAAATATTTATTCCAAAACCTGAGTTTGTTAGCAATTTCTTAGAGACCAAGCAAAGAGGGAACTAGGACTGATTACATAATTCCATGTCCATGAGAAAAAGCCAGTTGTTCTGGCAACCTGGACACCACTGTTATACATCCTGCAGTGTGAGTAATTAGCTCAGAACTCTCCCTCCAATACATAGAAATAGGGCTCTGACTTTTTAGAGGCCACCATATGAAGAAATCGGATGATTCCTGTGTTTATTGTATTGTCAAGATCTAATGTTTCCCAGAAGCATACATGCCTGGAGCTGAGACTTTTCCCTGACAGAGAGGACAGTGCAGTGACCTGTCCTGGGACACTCTTGCCCTGAAAGAAAATGACCAGGTTTTCTTCAGGGCAGTGTTTGCCTCTGGGGGGAACAGTGAGTGCCTGGGGCAGGGGTGGGGGTCAAAGCCAGAGATATTTCTTCTCCTGACTTTAAGTCCAGTGGAATGCCGAATCTGACCAGTAGGTTTTATAGACAGTCTGAAAATAAGCCCCTCACTGTGGCCACAGCGTGACCTGCGTCCTTTTAGAGGACAGAAGGCTGTCTGGACCGAAGGAGCCCTGTCATTTATTGCCCATGTGCCCCGTGTCGGGGACTGTGCTAAGTCCCCTGTGTTCTCTCTGCTGCTCTCTCTCCCTGTGGGGGAGACGTGACTCAAACAAGGTCACAGTGTCATTAACAGCGGAGATGGGGGTTTGAACCCAGTTCTGCTGCAACCAGAGACCCAGGTCATGCCTCGCTGCCCAGTAACCTTAAGCTCTGTGTCTACGAGGGCATATTGGGCCAGCCCAAAGTTTCCCAGCAGGGCACAGGGGGCCCCAGACTGGACAGTGAGCAGTAGCTGAACCTGCCTTCCCCCGGCACACTAGCACTGAAATGACCGCAGGTCACTGGAACACAGGAGGTTCAGGGTTGGGGAGACCGAGTCTCCATTCCGAAGGCTGCAAGCAAGCTCTATTAGGACTTTGTTTCTGGAGACATTTTCATTCCCCTGGAAGCCAGGGCATCATGGAGAAAGTTGCGGATGTTCTCTCTCACTTTCCCAATCCCCTGCCCAGCCTTAGATGAAGAGCAGGGAAGGGCTTCACCACTGCAGTGGGTGCCCAGCTGCAGGGAACACCCTAGTCTGCACCCCTTTGCGGAGGGGGTTCCTGGCATTGGCTGAGACACTTTGTGACCAACCAGCCTAACCTATACAAACTCAAAAAGGTCCAGTGCCTGGCGACAGCTTCCAGAGCCAGCCAGTGTTGTGTGTGTCAGCTGCAGGCTCCTCATCCATCCAGACACGCGGCAGCATGTCACTTCACAGTAATGGTGCTGCCTTGAGCTTTTTGTCCTCCTGCGAACATCAGAGAGTCAGCGTCTTGCACAGACCTCTGTGGAGCAGGCTGCTCACACCTGGGCTCCAGGTCCAGCCTGTTGGCCAGTCCGATATAAGAAGCCACGATACTAACACTGCCTGACTCTCATCCACAGCTGCATGGATGTGTGTGAACATCAGATCATAGAGACTGCACTTTCTTCTTCACTGGGCAATAGATCGTTGACCTCTTTTCTTGCCAGCACAGGAGATGAAGCGCACTCTTTTCTGTGGCTCCGAAAGAATAATAGATGTAGAGCATACTGTTGGTGTTGTTATTTTCAACCATTTCCTTGAATGGATATTTGACTTGTATGAAGAGCAACTTCCCACAGACTTTCCATTTTTATAGATACGTACTTACTTATAGAAATGCTTCTCTAGGATGCCTTTCTAGCTCAGCATAGAAGACTCAGATATAGTGTTCGGACAGTGTTTACCACGTTGTCATCTCAAAACATGGCAGCAGTTCACACTTAATGAACTGACTTTTGACGGGTGATGTCATCGCCGTGCCTTATTTCCCATCCTTGTAAAATGAGTCTGATTATGCTCAGGGATCAGTCTAAATGAGGTCACTGCTCTGAGAAGCCCATGACTCATTAAGAAGACATTTCCTTGGAAAGCTAATGTGAACACCTAACTTAAATTTTTCCTCCTATCTCCTCAAACCTCAGGCCTTTCTCCATTTGAAGCTCCAAGAGCACCAAATATTTGATTAAAAGCGGTCTAGTGACTTCATGCCTTGACTTCACACTCATCAAGTCCATTTCTTGACTCACCCATGGGTGGGATGTTTGGATGACATGCATCACTTTCATACGTAGCTTTTCATTTAGAATGTGTGGACATCTGTACAGCTCGGGCATGGCTTCCCATTGAAATGCTTGAAGAGACCATTCTGCACAGACTGAAAAATAGAGTAAAAGATGCTTCCCCCTCTCTTCCATGGTCCACCCTCAACATCCAAGATCCTGAATATAAGCTCATGCAAATGAATCCTTCCAGCCTTTTACGCTCCATTCCTTCATCTGCTCGCTTATCATTTCTCTCTGTAGTTACGTTGGTACAGAATGTTTTCAGAGGATCCAGATCAATCTTCAAGCCTGTGGAAGAGTTTCAGAACCAGAATGGCCTTAACTGCCCACTCATCAATCCTGGAACCTTGAGTGGCTGCCTGCCTCTCTCTGACTTCACTTGTTAACAATCAAACGGGATTATTGATGTTCGTGGCCGCCCCATGGGGTTTTGTGAGATTAAATGAACTGGGACAGGGCCTGACTCGTGATAAGTGATCGATAAGTACTATTGATAGTGATTTGTGTCCAATGCATGGGTCATAGCTGTCAAAACTAAGAATATTGGCTTTGGAATCTGATAGGATTGCGTCCTACCCCTTCACTTATATGTTTTCAGGAGCAAGTTGCTCATCTCCACAAGCCTCACAATCTCACTCAGTGTAATGCGGGGGGGGGGGGGGGGGTTAGTAAGGTGCCTGTGTAGGTTCAGTGAGACTAAATGCCATGTGTGCTGTTCACCATCCCAAAGTAAATAGTCACTAAGTGGTGGTTGGTTTTAATCATATTTTTGAAACTGTCAAGAAAAGTGAACACAATTTTTATTCCAGGTCCTTGGTCTCCAGCAGAGGTTCTCAACCTGCCTGCAGAATGGATATTCCCTGGGGACTTTGTCCGAGGTGTAAGGGTGGAGGCCAGAGAAAGTGACTCTATGGAGATGATGTGTTGCGACTACGGAGGCAAACCCCTAAGCCTGCAGCTTAGCTGCTGCAACGTCCACAAATGCCTTGGGTTCCAGCCTCCCTTGGTGGGACTCTGCTCACCAGTGCAGTTTTATTTATTTATTTGTTTGTTTGTTTGTTTGTTTATTTATTTATTCATTTGTTTGTTTGATTGGTTGGTTGGTTGTTTTTGAGACTCAGTCTCGCTATTTTTGCCTGTGGAACCGCAGGCTCACGTTGCCTAGGGCACCACAGACTCAAGCAATCCCCAGCCTCAGCTTCCCAGGTAGCTGGGATTACAGGCACGCACCACCACACCCAGCTATTTTTTGGAACTAGGTCTCGCTATGTGCCCCTGGTGGGACTGGAACCACCCATCCCTGGTCCCAGCCATGGCTTCCTAGGCTGCCGCTTACAGGCCTGCGCCACCATGCCCTGCCTCACCAGTGCAGTTTTATTCGGACTAAGGGGATCTGGGCTCTTGACCGCCTCTGCCACTGACCGGCCCTGTGGCCTTGCTGTTCCCTTTGAAGCCAAGACAGGCTCTTTAAACTGAAAGTCCGGGAGGGACTCCCTGAGCAGTCTCCAGCCTAGGGAGCCCCCAGTTCTGGGGAAACCGTTGCTGTTGCTTTGATGGTGGTTGTTGACTTGGGGGTTTGGGCTCAGGGTTGAGAGTGAGAATGACAGAGGCTGAACGTTCTGGGCTTTTCCAGGGAGGGCAGGGCTGCTGAGCAGAGGGCAAGAGAGAGGAACCGGGATGCTTTGGATGTTGAGGTGAAGAGGGGGAGGAAAGGTGGATCAGGTACTTGGCAGCTGCGGAGAATTTGGGGGAAAAGAGTTGGGATATTAATTTTTTTTTTTGTCATAAGTTGAAGGAACAGGAAACGTGTTTCCTAGCCTGAGGAGGTGAGGGAATCAATTCTGTCACCCGGTGAGTGTGATGCAGTGCCATGGAGCCTCCTTGTTCAGCCCCGAGAGGGAAGTCCTGCCACATGGCAACATGGGCACATGGCCACAGGGCAGGGGTAGGGTAAAGGAGTTTTCAGGCTTTTTGCCCTTCTGCCATTAGCTTCTACCACCAGCACCTGCGGTGTCGCACCCTCCCTGTGATTGTACACCTGGTCCCATGGGTGTGTGCATGCGTGAGCGGGCACACCTGGGCCTGGGAGGTGGAGGACAAAAGGGTAGAAAAAGGTTTCATCAGGTGGGGTGAAAAGGTGAGGAGCATGGGCAGGCGAGCATGGGGAGAGGGAGGATGCCAGAGAGAGGGCCTGAGGAAGAGTGTGAAGATTCCTGGAGGACTGGGGGGGGGGGGCCCGCCTGCCTCCTAGTCCCCCTGGTTCTGCCCTGCCTGCCTGACAATGCAGTACTTGGTGGACATAGATCAAGGATGTGTGTGTGTGGGGGGAGATGGCATCTCTTCCTTGCAGCCTTGGGGAAATAAACACGTCCTGCCTGCCTTCTGGACAAAGCCCAGCCAGGCTGGCAGGCTGTGAGCTCTGTGAGGCTGCATGCTGCCTGGTGCTTGCCGTGGCAGCTCCTCTCCGAAGCGTCTTGGACAGAGTGGTGTGCTTGCCTTAGTCGCTGATAAGTAGCTTTCCAAGTCTTTCATTCTCGTGAATCGCCCAGGTTATTAATGGCTTATTTTGTTTACTGTCTGTGGGACTGTACCAGACACCAGGTTGTCAGGCCTCAGGGGCTGCTCCCATCCTGCTCTGCTTGCTGCTCTCCCCACCCCCCGCCCCCCCAGCAACCAGCACAGTGCCCGGCAGGTGGGAGAGACTCCAAGAACGTTTAGGGACCGAGGCTACACAGCCACCTTCCCACACCATCAGCTTGGTTAAGCTGATGTATGGCTTAACCACTGTATGGCTAAGGTCAATTGAAAGTAAACAGAGGTGGTTCCAAGCAAACAAGCAAAGGGAAGATAGAAAGTGCAGTGTAACATATTATAAGACCAGAATGCTGCTGGTGATTATCTCTAAATGGTAATAATATAGGCTATTGATGGGTTGATTTATTGATTTTTTTTCTTTCTAAAAAAATCCATGTGGTGTGGCACGTGCCTGTAAGTAACAGCCTATGGAGCATGGCTGGGACTGGGAATCGCAGTTCGAGCCCCGCCCAGGGGCAACATAGTGAGACCTAGTTTCAAAAAAATAGCTGGGCATGGTGGTGTGCATCTGTAATCCCAGCTACCTGGGAAGTTGAGGCTGGGGATCGCTTGAGTCCATGGTACCCCGGGCAACATGAGCCTGCGGTTCCACAGACAAAAATAGCGAGACCTAGTCTGGAAAAAAAAAATCCATGTGGTTATTTTTATTTTTTGATTATCCACATTTTCTAAGTAGAACCAGCATCACACACAGAAGCACTCTGTGCTTCCTAAGAGATTTGCACAACCCCTAGACTCCCCATTAGAAGTTGTCTTCCCAGCAACCCTTTGAATGAAGCACAGCAATGTACTCCATTTTATAGATGAGACAACGGAGGCACAGAGAGGTTGATCAGTGTACCCTGGGCCACACAGCAAGGAAACAGCAAAATAGAGACAACTTGCCTCGAGACTCCTTCCTCTTCATTCCTTACTATGCTGTGATGCACAGATGTTATGTGTGGGGTTAAAATGCTCTGGAGATATCTGTTGTTTGGTGTCAAATGAACCCAGCTTCGGATAAGTTGCTGAGGGCATGAAGTGTGTGCTCTTTCATGCCCATTAGCATGGTTTAAAGGACAGTGGCCCCACCCTTCTAATTGTCTGCCTTCTCTTTGCCAGCTCCCGCCCAGGCCTGTTGATAGCTGGTATGCACCCTCAGGTTCTAAATTTAGGATGTGAGCAGTTAAAATGTTCAACTCTCATTAGTGCAGGACGTGGGAAATTTTAAAGGTACAGAGGCTAGATGTGAAAAGAGATGAGCTGATTCCCCTTAAAATAGTTTTGGAAGTATCTCCTTATCAAAGTGATATGTTCTCATGAAAAATACAAGTATCAAAGAGATCAAAATGCTTTACCCATTGCAGTGTCACCAGTGATACTCTGCTGTACAGGAAGACTGGGGGGAGATGTCTTATTTTGTTTTGAGTCAGAGATAGAGATGACTGCCTTTTCCACGTGCCCCACTGTTGCCATGTGGACTGGAATTGCCCTCATTTGCTTTTTGTGGCCTCTAGAGACTTGTCCTCTAAGAGGTTTCAAGTGGCATTTGAGGCTGTCCAGAGTGCTACTAACAGCAGAAGGAGACCTGGGTTTGGAGTCTCAAGATTTATATTCAAGCCCAGGTGGGAAGCTTCCTTCCTAGATCTTTGAGTAAGGTACTTCATCTCTTTGAGCTTCCCTGAACTGTGAAATGAAATTAATCTCTCCCAAAAACCCAGTTGAGGGGCAAGGTGATCTGAGTGAAAAACATACACGCTAATGCTCTCCTGTGAATTCTTCCTAGCTGTGTGACCTTGAGCAAATTACTTAACCTCTCTGATCTTCCATCTTTCCATCTGTGTAAGAGAAATGACTAAGTCCATACCTCATGGGACTGCTGAGACTCACATGAGACACTGATTGCAACACTCATCACCTCACACACAGTAGATGCTCAGTAAGTACCTGTGACTACTTTAGAATGTACAATTCTGGAACTAAGTGAGAGCAGTGTTTTTCCCACTGTGGATGATGAAATCAATTAGTGGATTACCACAGCCTTTTGAAAGATGAAATAGAAGAGAAAGAAAAATATCAGCAAGTATTGTTTAGAGTAAGGAAAATGCTAGTGGATGAAATTTTTGTTTCAGGTTGTCTCCATCTCAAGGGTGCTATAAAGTGATGGAAAAATGTATTTCTTAGACAACAGTTTAAAAATATGAAAACCTCTGGGTTAGATCAGAATATATACTTGGGTCTTAACTTTTTTTTTTTTTTTATCTTATTTTAATTTGCCAGTGTGGTATATCATTGGTTTGCAAAACCGGTGTAGCTCTAGGAAATAACCATGTTAAATGTACTTCAGCATTTTCTGTAAGAGATGTTGCTTGGCTAAAGCTCCATTAAAGCTGGGCATGGTGGCATGTGCCTGGGAGGCTGAGGCTAGGGTTCACTTGAGTCTGCGAGTTCAAGACTACCCCAGGCAACCTAGTGAGACCTAACCTCTAAGAAAAAAAAAAAAAAA
>PVHY01008780.1:0-59776 GCA_004024945.1 Uropsilus gracilis | reverse complement strand
AAGGAAGGAAGGAAGGAAGGAAGGAAGGAAGGAAGGAAGGAAGGAAGGAAGGAAGGAAAGAAGTAAGGCAGGCAGGCAGGAAAGCAGGAAGGCAGGTAGGCAGGAAGGCAGGAAGGAAGGGAGGGGAGGAAATAACTCAAAAATATTGAATGAAAACTACTCAAACTATGGAAGATAAATGACTTCAAAATTACCATCAGACCCCAGAACACTGGAACTTCAGGAAAAAGCCCATGACTAAAGAGATAATCAAGTAATTTTCTGTGAACAAAACAACAGTCAATAACATAAATTCTAAGTCAGATGACAATTTAGTATATTCTGTTGAGTTATGCAAACAACTGTACGGAATATATTTCCAAAATTATAGTACTTAATACTATAATTATAATTGTTTCAGAGATTTAAAATAAAACAAACTGCCCAAGTAAGAAAACTAATTGGAAGTGTAGAAGTCAGCTTTCAAAAATCAGATGACAACCATCCACCCTTCCTTGGGTGTGGTAAAACCTTAAATCTCCCTTTTCTGGGGATATCATTTCGTTGGATTCTGTGGATATCATTTCGTTGTTAAATAACAATGAAAGAGAGATGGCTTTACTACATTAAAGTGGCATGATGCATAATATTGTAAATTGGAAAAGTACTACCAGTAACCATCAAAAGTCTTAATAACTATTTTCTATCAAAGATAATTATGCACCCATTAAGGAAGTAACACATAGCATGTAATAATATACAAATAAACATGTTAGGCCAAAAAGTAGATATAAAATTTAATATAAATCATATACATTTATAATGCTATGTACACATGTCTGTCTCTTTATGTATAAGTGAATGATGGAGACTACGAATTAGAACATTTGAGAAGGATGCATTGCAAGACCGGAAGCTGGCTCATACAAAGTTAGGAGCTGAAGGTGGAGGTAGAAATGATGAGAAGCTATTAAATAAGCTCTATGGAAAAGTAAATTATTTCAAGGTGCAAACCATGATGTAGATTGGGTGGAATATGGAGATTGAAGAGCAATATAGTAGAATGATCGTTCCTTTCAAATTGACTGACTCAAGGAAAATATCTATAAAAATTCCTTAGACAAAAACTCTCAAAATAGACAGTGAACAATTCTGTAAAGGAATGACCCTTCCAAAGAGAAGAGTACACCAGTGCAATCTTACTGCCTGCTGATGTCTGTACAAGCATCCTTTATGTCCCTTCCGTTTTTAGAACAATCCTGCCTTTGTGAATATAATTAAACATCTCTATGCCATGGAGATATATACCTGAATATTCACTCACTGCATTAACATCAGCTACCATGTGATACAGTGGGATATAAATTTAAATAATTATATTCCACGAACAGGAAGAAATTTAGATATTTGAGGAAATAGGGCAATAAAATAAAATAATTAAATGTCTGAGTAGCCAATAGAATGTGACCTAAAAATAACAACATATTACTTTTGGCTGCCAAATGATGAAGACCATAAAAGAAAAAGTGTAGTGCCTATGTTGTCAAGTGCAATCTGTAATAGTCTCCTTGAAAATGCATGAGATGGCTTAATTTTGGAACTGAACTTGTTGCTTTTTATGAAAGGTCTATACACTTTGATCCATACACTATATACTATTATATTTATATGTAAATATAAAAATAGATCCTTCCATATACATATATTATAGCCCCAATGCTTGTGTATAGTGTATTTACAAATAGAATATACAAATATAAAATACACAAATACAAATATAAAATACACAAATACTAGGACTATGTAAAAAGTACATATTAGAATATATAATTTTAAAGACATAATGCTTTAGCTTGCAAGTACATTTTTGGAATAAAAATGAAATGCAAGTAAGAGCCTTGAAGTTCAATATCACAGACTACTTTATTTATTTGTTTAGTCATTTGTATAATGATATACCAGTAATCTTATTATTTTACAGAAAAATATCTTTGACATGGTATATTTGCACACATATGCATAGTTGCTTGCTTAATATATAACCGTGATATATATTTTGTTACTGCACACACACAGAGACACACACACATACCTGAAAAGTAATATACCAAAGTTTATCAAAAATCCTTCCATGGTGGCAAGCCTTATTAATATGCATTTACATTTTCCAGCAATAAAAATACACAACCAAACATATCTCAGTTTTAAGAATCAAATTCTTGTTAGTTGAGATGGTGAACACCTTGCACTTATCCACTTCAGTAAGAATTATCACTGCACATTCACAGTCTTTTCAAATTTTAACTTGATTGAATTATTCAATACATTTCTCTAAATTTTAGTTTGGAATATAATTTCCTTACCTTTTGCATTTTTCTAGTATAATACTTATTTTTCTTAGCATATTTATTGTCCTATCCTGGAAAAAGATGTTCAAAATCTTGCATCTAATATCTGTTGCCATACCCAAACAAGGATCCATCCTTGTGATTTATTGACTGATGTAAGCTAGTGATCAATATAGTTAGTAGTTATTGATGCTTAATTGCTTTATTTGATACATTCAACTTTGTTTTATAGAAGAAAAAATGTGAGATTCAGTGTCTTAATTATGGCATGCCAGAGAAGTCTAGTTCAATAATATTTTTGGGGGGTAAGGAAAGCTATATATTTAAGTCGTCCATATTTCCATTTTACCTTTGAATTAGAATGTTTATATCATGCAGGCAAAGATATTTTCATCAAAAAATGAGCATATTTATATATCTGTTTTTTCATAGAGAAAAGAGCATTTAGTTATTGCTCCTTTTTTTGCAATTATGTGGAATAAGTAATGTTATTTTAATCACCATTTCACTCAACTGCTGATAAACTAAGGTGCTCTTTTAAAATTTGAAATGCCTCATCACAAACCTCTAAGCTGGAGACATTTTAGATTGAGAAATCAGATATTGATCCTGAAGAATATAAATATTTTTAACAATATTTCTTTTTGTAAGTACAGGCTTGTAGAAGAGAGAAAGTCTTATAGAAATGAGAAAATCTTTTGCTTGAAATAAGTCTTTCGTTTTCAATGTGATTAACATGAAAAAGCAGCTATTAGTTCTTTCAATAGTTTCATGATTCTGGAAGATCATTAGTGTTTACATTTTGACTTATGTGAATTTAAGAAATGAAGGTAATGAAGATAGGCTGGAAACCTGACAATAGCTACATAACGATAATTTGACTCCAGAGAGTCAAGGATACTGACTGAAGCAAGTGGAAGGTCAAGTTAATGGATGATCCAATTAGCAAGGTGGCAGGCAGGCAAAAGGATTGTACTTTAACCCAAGCAGTGGCCCCCACCGCCATTTCAGTGGATGGTTAGATAGTAAAGCAGAGCAAAGGGTACTCTTGCTTCTATCTTCCTTTGTGTTCTGTCTCTTTCAAGTAGGAAAGGAAAAGAGACAAAGGCATAAGAAGGGGTAGTAAGAGAGAAAAAATAGGCAGAGTGAGACTGAGCTAAGATGACTGCAAAAGGGAACAATCAAGATTTGCAAGCCGTGGTCCCAGGTATTGAACCAAAGTTCACCTTGGAGCATTCTGTTCTTTGACCTATCCTTAAATGGATGACTGCAGAGATATTCAGGGAGTGCTATCAGTCTGTCCAGAGAAAAAAGACGTGAGTTCATTTTCGGGTGAATGTCCTCTCCTGGATCAATGTAAAAAATATAATTGTAGCATGTGGGTTATCCCAAACAAGGTAGACCTTTAGATGCTCAGAATTGGATTTTACCCTCTGTGTGTAGATAAAAATAGAGACTGTTCATGTTCCCATAGGACATTCACAACTTTCACCAAAATGTCCGTATCAACAAAAATAGCAAGTCCAACTGAACATAAGCCATACCTCAAAAGCAATTAGAGGGAGATGAAGCTACATTTTTATAATGATGGTAGCACATACCAACGGGGTATCAGTGGGGCCAAGCCTGACCTGCATACCAGAAAGGAAGCTTAGGCAGAGAATGTTTGCAAAAGAAGTCTTTTGTGCCCTAGTGGCAGATCACAGGTGACCTCACTCCCAGAAAGAGCACAGAGCAGGGCAGGGAAGACTCAATTATAGTCATAAACTGACAGGTCAGATAAATGATTGTTGAGAGTCATAAGAAGCCTTGACATTTGAGGAGAATGCAAATAGCTGTTTAAAGGTACAGCTTTGAGTGGGGGCTCTTGGAGGGTGGGGTGGAGGGAGAACCCAAGGGAATGTAACCATGTTTTTTAATATATGCATATACATTATATATATATATGAATATGTACAACTATATATATACACATATATGCACACATATACATTTAGTGCATATAAGTACTTATACATATTCATCTATAGCACACATACATGAACATGTATATATGCATATGCCTGAGCATGCATGCATATTTATGCATATGTATGTACATATGCCATAGGTAAATATAAATATATACTTATATGCATGACTATGTAAGCAAAATGATTAAAAATATAAAGGTACAGCTTCAGTAGAAGATAAAGGATGAAGAAGTGAAATGGGGACGTATCATTTGAAGTTTTCTTAGTAAAGGAAAGAGAAGGAAATTAAAGATTCTACAGATACAAAAATGAATCACAAAGTTAGAAAACACCTCTGCCGAACAAGTTACCCCTGCTAAGAAGTTTGCTGAATAAAATAAGAACATCACACAACCATTTAAAGATCATAACGGTAGAGGATTTTAAAGAAATGCAGTGAATAAGTCAGCCATTCACTTCTGCTTTAAAAGAATTACCTGTTGTTGCAGATCAAGAAAATTATAAGGGATTTGAAAGTTAACAAATGAGTAGGCAACATCTTTACAAAATCACCTGAATTAAAAAATATTTAGGTATTTGGCATAGTGAGAATTTTCATAGAACTAATTCATGTAATTTCTAGTCTCTGAAGGTTTTACAAGGGAACTATCAAATTTTTAACAAACATAATTGTGATGCTACTTGCTAGAGCTAAAACAACAACAACAACAAAAAAAAACAAACAAAAAAAAGCCACCTAAATGGGGCAACCTGCACTTCTGAAATATAAAGAACTATACACACCAACATATACATTATAGTGCAACCACCCCTGTTCCTAAGATGATTGCAATCCAAGCATCCCCAGTCTGGGTATGTTCTTTATTGGTCTTAGCAGATGGACAATGACTGTCTCAGAGTCCTTGGTGGATCTTACAGGCTTCAATGCTCCCTCGGGGAACCAGTTCCATAAATAGGCCTGGCAGGGAGGCTGGAAGGCAAGGATGCAGGGCCAAGGCTTGAAGGCTGGTGAGCCCCTTGGTTCCTCAGGGAATGTCATACTTTTTCTCTGGTCTCACTCTCTGACTCCCATACACTCCTCCCAGGGTGACACCACCCATTTATCCTCTCCTCCTAAGCTCAGATGTGTCCACTCACACATATGCACATCTACTCGGGCATGGACAATCCGAGGGAGGGCACTACACCACGAGTAGTAATCAAAGCCAATGGTGGAATACTCATTTACCCTATGTGTGTGTATGCACACCTATACACACATGATAGCATCTATTTATTATATGTGTATGCTATTATGCATATAAAGATCATGGTATCTATGCTATAATGCATATAAAGATCTGTAATCTTCATATGAAACAAAGTTAACAGTAATGATTAAACATACACAAACATGCATATTCACTCAGAATTACCAACTAACTTCACTTATAAACATTGATGGAAATTTCCTCAAAAATTAGCAAAAAAGGTCAAATACCACAGAAAAATAATGCATCATGAGCAAGTAGAATATTTCCTGTGGAAGTCAGAATGGTTTAACATTTGGAAATCATTTGCTATAATTTATTACATTAGTAGATGTAATAAAAAAATCACTATTATCTTTGTAAATGCTGAAAGGTCTTTCCTAGCACTCCTAGGAAAGTCAGCACTGCTCTTTGACAAAAGCATTTTATAAAAGAGGAATTGGTGAATACTTGCTTTGCATAGTAAAAAGTTGACACTCAATCCTAAGGTAGCATTTTATTGATTGGAGAATTACAGCTTTTCTTAGTAAGGATAAACAAAAGAGAGTTAACCAATAATAGATGTGAGTTAACAATGTGTATTTTCTAAACATATATATATATAAACCTATATATATATATAAGCATATATTAATGCACAATATATGTGTGCATGTGTGTGCAGACTTGATATATACACATGTACATATAGCTATCTGGCAGCAATCTCATATTCAAGTGATTAAAGCAGTTAATGAAATTGAAAAGTCAGTTTATTGAAAAAGGATAATGTCAATCAAGCTACTTGCCAAAGACTGGTAATAGTGATTTTTTTTTTTTTTTTGTAAATGCATTCAACAAAGAAATTCAGAAGCTCACAAGAGTTACTGTTTGGGCCATTTTGAATACAGGAACATGAACATCTCAGTACAATGCCATTTGATCAAAAACACCATATTGAAAAACAGCTGATCTACAGTTTTTAGCTGCCAGCAGCCAAAAAGTCAGAAATTTCAAATCAATGATAAATAATGAATAAGCTAAATTAAACATATTATCCTAAAAAACTGGACTGTTTAGAAAACATAAGTAGAGAAAACATCTGTCTAAATATAAATGCTCAAATGACTCAGTGCTTTTTCTAAAGGAAGCTCAAAACATCCTAGAATCCAGGTCCAGCAAAAACGGAATTGCCATGTCATTCAGTTACCCTTCAGTGCTGAATTCTTGCAAATGCCTTATTATCTTGTGGTCTTCTAGCCTGGACATAATGGTCACTGTCTTCAGAAGAAATTGACTTCATTGAAAATCCATTTAATTTACAGAATTTTTGAATAGAATAAGTGTATCTGTAAGTTCAATCCATTGGTCCTCTTTGTAGGTCATTAACAGCAGAATACATGTAACATTAAGCTAACATTTTTCAGTATAATATTCCCATTTAAATGGATCTAACTGGGGAATTGACTTATGGTTGATTGAGTTGATTGCGCTATAAGCATCTTTGTGTTTTGGCCATTTAAAATCTGTAGACATTCTCACACAACAGATCTCTGAGGTTGAGGAAGAAAATTGTTTCATCACTAAGTAATGAAAGAGATTTTTCTGTTTATAGAGTTAAACATTAGACATGTACAAATCACAGTGCAAGTATGGATGGACATTAGAGCTATTTTAATTCGTAGGACCCAAAGATAGGTTCCCCATTTTTTTTAGAACAAATAAAACATTCAGAATTTATTGTTAAAACTGGAATTTTCTTGATCTCTGAGAATAATAAATTCTTTTGAGAATAAATTCTCTTGAGAATTTATTATTAGATCAAATTTTTCAGAAAATAGATCTATTTTCATTTGGGTAAGTTCCGTCTCAGGTATTTGTTAACATTTCAAACTAAAACACTCCTGGAGAATTCATGATGAGATGGAGCAGAGTACTTAGTTTATACTAAAGATGATATTATATATAGATGCACACAGAACACACGCACACACAAATACAATGAGGACATCAAGATTCCTGTGGAAGTTCATGAAAATTTCCTCCTCTTTGTGCACACAAATTAATAACACCGTTTTGATAGCAACAAAAAATGTATACTGATCTATGTCCTAAATTGACCTTTTCTTACTTGTTTTTTTCTTACAGATTATATGTGGCTAATCTACCAAGGAATAATACTTAGTAATTATCAATATCGAAATATATTTTCACTTGAAGTAAACCAAACATAGATATTCTTTGCTCTGTGAAAGTTAAAACAACTAACCCAAATTATCTACATTCAAACCATTTGATTATTATATCTTTAAATTTTATAATTTCATATATTTGTAAATATTATACATTTATTTATAATTAATGTACACATGTATAGTATTTGCCTATGTTATGCATTTATAATATTATAATTATTATAATAGCACAAATGCTATCACATTATCATATGAAGACTTAGGTTAGTACAGATTTTCCCATTCTACTGAAATCAATAGTGACTATTTTTATACGCCCTCCTTCTTTGAAAATTACGTTTTAATTTGGATGTGGATTTGAAATATATAATTCCTCATATGTGTTTGGACAACATGCTTCAATTTATTTTAAATATTAATTATGAGAATTTTTTAATACAAAATGTAATTTACTCTTTGAAACTGAACAACAGATTAATTTTGCTTTCTTAATCTTACTTGATGGTAACCTATAAATTCAAACTCGGTGGTCTATTTTCTGTTTCCATTTTATGATTCATTATTTTTGCTTATAATCTTGTAGTAATAATGCCTGTTTCTCTGAAGTTCAAATTAAGTATGTCTTCTAATTATGATTTTCAACGTCTTTTAATACTTTGGGGACAAGTTTGAATACACAAGTAGGAAAGATTCTTAATAACACCCAAAACATGCCACTGAAGTATCATTTCAATGTTTCTTAGCATATTTCCATCTAAGTCAATATTCCCACAGACATCTTTGAGGTGCACTAGTTCTTTAAGATACTCATTGGAAAAATGAGTCAGGGGATAAATATGTTTGGGAAATGCAGCATACTTCATCTCTCTCTAGAGGGTCATAATGAATATTTAAAATGTTGCGACTTTTTGAGTTTAAAATATGCAAAAATCACCCAGCTTTTCCTAAATGTATTTTACTTTGCATCTTCACTTTCCCAACTGACTTTTTTTTTCCACTTAAAATTAAACCTATTGATGTTCTGTGGTTTCTTGGAAAATGTTTTGGGAATTCCTGATATACACCACTGTGTTTTAGGTTGGCCAAAAAACTGCAACTTAAACTTACATCAGAATTCAAAAGGCCAGAAATGGTAGATATTATGCCTCATGGGCCAATTAACTCTCCCTGACTTCCTAAAATCTACACTAGAAGCAATAAAAACGGTATGAGCATTATAACATTTACATCATGTACCTGGCAACAACTTTAGTAGCAGAATGAAACAGCTAGGGCTTCTGGCATGAAATACCTATCCTCCCATCAGTAACCAGAAAACTAGAAACTATTGTTCAAGGTTCTAAAAATGGAAGAGAAAGTAATTGGAATATATTTGGCAAATATAAAATGGGCTCATAATTTCTATCAGAAAGGATGAAAGAGACAGAGAAATGTTGCAGGTGAATCGCTTTCCAGAATGGGTGGATTGGCAAGTAGTGTTGTAGGGGTGTGGTGGGTGGGTGGCTAAAAGCAGACTGCACTATCTGGTAGTCCTAGTCTTTGTTCTGAGGGTGTTTAGAGAAGTATAGGAAGCTGAAAATAGAACTGAAGCTTAGAGCAAGAGAGGGGGAGGAAGGGAGTATCCAGGGAGAGGGATGGGTAGGCATAAGAGATTAAAATGGTTCACATGTGATAATGTGGTGGGAGAATCTCAGGGTAGACAATGATGTAAAGATAGATAGATAGGTAGATAGATAGATAGATAGATAGATAGATAGATAGATAGATAGATAGATAGATAGATAGATAGATAGATAGATAGATAGATAGATAGATAGATAGATACTTATATATACACACATATATATATACACACACATATATATATACACACATATGTGCATGTGTATAGATATGTACACATGCACAAATATACACACACACATATATATATAATTAATAAAAAATAAAATTTTTAAAAAGCTGCAAATATTCTAGTGACGCCAGCTTCTCTGCTGGTATGGACCTAACATTCAATGCCACAACCAGGTTCATCCCTATAGTCCTAACCACAGATGTGCAGGTTGGTGAAGTGACTCAATGTCCCTGCTTCTATTTCCTCATGCAGAAAATGGGATTACTTCATGGGTTCTCATTACCTTAGAAGGGGTAATATACATAAAGCACATAAAACATTGGTTTTTGGTTGTTGTTGTTGTTGTGTTGAGACTAGGTCTCGCTATTTTTGCCCGTGGAACCGCGGGCTCTCGTTGCCCGGGGTACCACAGACTCAAGCAATCCCCAGCCTCAGCTTCTCAGGTAGCTGGGATTACAGGCGCGCACCACCACGCCCAGCAATTTTTTTTTTTTGGGGGGGGGGGGGCTAGGTCTCGTTATGGGCCCAGGCGGGGCTCGAACCGCGATCCCTAGCCCTGGCCGCTTCATAGGCTGAAGCTTACAAGCACGAGCCACCGTGCCCAGCCTACATAAAACATTGTTTAGGCACATATCAAACTTTCAAAATTGAAAGTAATTATTAGTGTTATTTTTATTTTTTTAGTATTCTTTATTGCATGTAAGAATGGATTTAAGTTGTATGCAAATTAGCTAGATATCTTACAAAAACTTCCTTGTTCTGCTGGGGATAGCTTCTGATTCTTGGAAATTGACCACGGATAGGTAGCAGTTACAACTTAGCTGTCCTAGAGAAGTTTTAAAGCATCAAAACTTTAAAATTCCACTTTAGAAGCCTACTACTAGAGGCTGAAGTTACATTTCTTTTAATTTTTGTAGACATTGCAGTAATGTCTCTGGCAATTTCATTAATACAATACTATGATTAAGTTGTTTATTTTTTATATGAAATAGAGGTCATTCTTTTATGTTTATTTTTAAATGTAGCCTCATATTTTAGTTATTTGTATGTTAAGGCAATGAGTTTTTCATCTGTGATATATCCCTGTGAACATTTTCTTTTTGTTTTCCATTTTTCATTGTATACTCTTTTTTTCATAATTTTAAAATCTAATTGTTTTATTTCTTTATCTTTTTTTCCAAGTTGCAATTGAACTTACTCTATTAGTCATTTGTACATTAACTTATCTACATTTCCTTCCAGGGCTTCATTTGTTATATTGAACATCCTCATTCATTTGATAGTCCTTATGAGGATGTATGACTCCAACTCCATCTTTTCCCACATGTCTTTCTAATTGCTTAATTCTTTTTTTAAGTAAAAAAGTTCTTATTTTCTGTAGTGATTATGACCACCACCTTTATTGGACTTAGTACTTATCATAAGTAGCCATTTTTATTTTTTTTCTCATTTTATTTTGTATTGAGGCAGAGTTAATACAGTTTTTTAGTGCTATTTATGAGTTGGACACATAGGATTATACCCTTGTGGTGAGTATTACCACACTACACCATCAATTTTAAAATTACTAAGTTTGTGTGTGTGTGTGGCTATTATAAGTTGTGTTGCTCTTAAAATATTCCAACCGAATCCTATTCATATATTCATAGTATATAATTTGTCCTTTCATTTTATATTCTGCTGCTTTGATGAGATATTATCTGTGTCAATTTTTCAGAATATCTATAGCAAGGATCAACCAATTTTTTTCATAACAAGCCAGAAAATAGTTTACGACTAGTTGGTATACTATTCCTGTCACAGCTACTCAATTCTACTGTAGTGCAAAGGTAGCCCTAGACCATACATAAATGAATGTATGGCTGTGTTCCAATGAAACTTTATTTATGAAACCAGATGGTCAATCCACAGCCTCAATTTGCTGACCCTTATTCTAAGGCTGCTAATTACATTATGTCATCAAGAGAAAAAGTGATATTTTTTTTATCATTTAGTTTAACTCTTAAAGTTTTGATTTTACTTCTTTGTGTTTAATTTTATCTTTTGTCTACGTGTCCATGAACACCTCCAATATAATATTAATTATTATTGAGGTCATGTACAATGGATGGATACAGTGCACATGGATATGTGAGTTAACAATATAATCAAACAACCAATTGATTAATGCATTATAATATTAACTCAAGAGTAAAATAAAATATTTCAGATTTACCTCATTAGGAGGTCATTAACAAAATATTGGGAATAACAATTTACTTGAAGTCAAATGCCCACTTTGTGAACAATTCCATTTAGACATTTTCTACTATAAAATTTTAGAATTTCATTTTCATTTCTATTTGTAACTTATCTGCTTTTTCCCATTCTGTGTTCATTTCCAACTCTATCTTTATAAAGTTCATGGAAGATAGTAGACTGATCTACTATGGATAAAAATAACCCATGTTCAAATAACCTTTAAAAAATAGATTAAGTATAAATTCTTTACTAGCAAATCTATTCCTGAAGTGTGGTATCATTTAGCCACCAAGCAGAAAGAATGAGCGTAATAAAAATGTTACCTTTTTACAGTATTTTTGTAACCTTTTCAACTTTAACTGAAGGTCACAAATATTATCCTTTTTTGAGATGGCTCCTCAAAACAATGGCAGGCTTGGGTGACATATTCAATTAAAATAGCTCATTCTCAGAGTCAGTGGGAACAGAATTGAAAATATTCCTTCAAACTACTCTTCCCAGTAGTGATTGCTGATGAAAAGAAGCAAACAGATTATTAGAAATTGAAATACTTCTTGCTGTTTACCTTGAACCAGGCTCTGTCATAAATCTAGCAAACTCTTCAGGTTGTACATGAGGACAACAATCTGTGCCTTCATCATTCCAATGGCATGGAATGTGCACAGCCACAGGGGTAAACACACCACAAATTATAGATAGATAGATAGATAGATAGATAGATAGATAGATAGATAGATAGATAGATAGATAGATAGATAGATAGATAGATAGATAGATAGATAGATAGATAGATAGATAGATAATCTATATATATATATATATGAGGTATTGAGTCCAATTCTGGTCTTTATAAATAATTAAGAAAATGGCAAACTTCCACACAGACAGGGAAGGATGGCAACATAACCCCAATTACTAATACTGACAACAGAATTAATCTTCTTCTTTTCTTTTTCTCTATTCAATAGCATATGGGCTCCACTCAGCTGTGGAATATGGTGGAACCTCACTGGGATCACATCTGTCAGGTTTACAGGGTGAAGAAAAGCACTCAGCAGGGTTGTGTGCTACGGTGTGCGTGGATACAGGAGTGAATTAGTGCCAAGTCTATGTCCTTGGAAAAATACTGTGCTTTGTCCCAAAGATGTTAAAGATCATTATCTATTATGCAGTTGAACTCCACAAAATAGTCTCTAAAGGGAATTTTCAGAAAAGGAAAAAAGAAGTATCTAGAATGCCTTAATCTAACAGAATTCCTCTACAGCTCTCATAGTTTTAATCACTTGATAATATTTTTCCTTGCTGTGTGGCCAAAACAAACAAACAAACAAACAAACAAACAAACAAAAAACCACTTGGGCAATAATTGAGAGATAAACACTATAATGTCAGGTTCAATAAAAATCCACAACTGTAGCTAAAATAATGATTTTTTTTCTCTTTAGACTTTCCTCTTTATTTTCTATTGATTGCACATATTCTATCTATGATCTATCATCTTGCCTATGTATATACATATATATATACATATTGCATCATTATATATATCAAGGTTCTCCCATCACCTTACCACCCATAAGCCTTCTTTATCTCTTCTGACCTCCCCTCTCCCCCAATTTTACTCTCCTCCCCCTTTCTTGCTCTATGTTTCAGTTCTGTTGACAGTTTTAAATTTTTCTTGTCTGTTTTTACTGTAGCCCTCATATAAATAAGACAATCTCGTATCTCTTTTTTTTTTTTCTGGCTTATTTCCATTAACATGATTCCTTCTAGTTCCATCCATGTTGCTGCATCCATATTATAATGATAAATTTTTATTAGACATGAGCATACTTTAATTTCTACCTGGACTGGAAGACTGCAAATCATAGTCTATAATGCTTTGCAAAGGATGTTCTGTGCAAAAAGTTATGAAGTTTGAACAACACAAGTGGTTTTTCTCATGTGGAACCTCTGATGAGATGACAAGGAGTAAAAAAATTGAATATGCCAAAATTAGGGAAAGTTTATGTGATTCAAAAACTGCAGGTATTTGTCAGAGAACTTTAGCAACACTTCCCAGAAGGGAATAACTTTATTTACAACTATGATCTTTACATTTTCACTTGGTTAATGAAAGTGTCATCTCATCAAATCTTTAAGAGTCTGATAGCTAAATACTTTTATTTCAAGTCCATATGTATGCACTGGATCCATATGATAACTCTATTAGGGGCTGGGACAACTATACAAACTGAAGATAAAGTCTTCCCTGCACCAGAACCCTATATCTGGCAATATGAAACACATACAGAAGTTAAAACTAAAGAGCAATGAAAAGTTATTTCTATCCAATTATTTGAAATTGCTAAGCCACCAGTTACATATTTGTGAAACCAAGAAATCAGAAGACATCTAGAGTTTGTACTTTTAATTGCTATGTTTGGAAAATTAAATGTCCTGATGAGCATGTTCAGTGCAATTCAGTGTAAATACAAGGACAATATTTAAATTTCAGAAAGGAATTCTATTATCATGACTCCAGTGAGTCTTAAAACAGTCCACATTCTCTGAGAGCTTGAGACAAAGAAACAAGTTCCCAGTGAAATTTGAATCATTTAACTAGGACAGATTTGTCATTGCCCAATAATACAATTACCTCCCAAGCTGCATTTAAAGAAATTTTAGCTCTGGAATTTCTTGTGATGAATAAACAGAGGAAAGTAGTGTGATCATCTCACACCCTTGCTATCTAAAATTTCTTCACCATATCTAAAATAAAAGACCTTGTAAAATAATGAATTATTTTATCACTAATCTACTGGGAGCAAATGACACTAACATGAAAAATTAGAATTTTTTAAATTTTCTCATGAATAATTTACACTGCAGTGTTCTCTACAACATAGGTAGCTAGTGCAATGATCAAATTGCCCATGATTAATCTCTGCTCAATAAACATCATGGTAGAATGAATGAAAAGAGAGAAAGTAAGATGGAGTTTCAAATTATTAGACCTCAGTCTGTAAATGATAAAGGTTGTTGTTGCTCTACTTATATCAATTTGTAGTTTCAATTAATACAACTAGGAGCTAATACTCTTTAGATGGATTTTTTATTTTAAATCTAGGATAAGACTCCTGAATGTTCTCCCTTCAGTGATGTGATTTCATTCCCAGTGTATACATCAGGTAGTCACTTAATGTGTTCATTCTTATCCTTGAGTAGCACTTCTAATCCTGACTGACCCATAATCACATGCCATTCATTCCATAGAGGGAGCAAGAACAAGATCATTTTTTTTATATCACTGGAATTAAGCCATCAACAGGGAAGACAATTTAAATAGGAAAGACTTTGTATAGAAAAATATCTTCATGTCTTTATTTTTGCAAATGTAAATTCCACCTCATAGTAAGATGGCCGGATTTGCTTCTTTGTCCAAATCCTTCTTTGGAGAAATGGAGTGTTGAAAGAGCACAAGTGAATGATCAAACTCAATTTGCCGTGAGGAAAGTTGGACAAAAGTAATGTGACCTATTCACATGCTCTTTGTTTGCTTATTAAAAATTTCCCAGTTTGTCCTAAACACTGTCCACTAACACATGTATCTTATAAGATTATTGGTTATTTCTATTGATTGGTACTGTATATAAAAATTTTGATTGTAAAGTGACAATGTATTTGCTTTTTAAGTACAAAAGAATACCCCAGCAAAATAACATCTTTGTCTCACTCATTGGGTTCTTGGTGGTGAGTGTGGTATGCAAAACACATCTAAAGAGATGAACCTGCAATTCTGAATCATACAGTGTTATGAACCAGTGTTATCTCAACTAAAAATATAAATAACATACATCGTAAATGTAGTATTTACTTACTAACAAATTTGAGGCAATTATCATATCATATGGTTATACTTCATACAATATGGCAGGTCTCTATTGAAATATTTTACCCCTGGATGCTGCAAGTCAAAATTCAGTTCTACAGGAAAGGATCGTTGCACATGCTTACAAAAGGCATCACAATAAAGGGTGATGCTGCAAAATAATTTAATGTGTGACCCCTGTTCAAATCTATATTATATTTTTAACAACAATGTATAGTGTCTTCAGTGGAAACTCTGAGGAGATGGACTTTTGTGGAAGATTTTCAACAGATCTAAAAATAATTTATATGTTATAATAGGTATAGGTGCATATGATTTCATTTGCAATTTATACACATATCACAGACCAATTGCAGGCATTGTGACATTTTTATTTTGATTAGAGATAGTTATGAGATGTTTGATTTTGCTTATTTTATTTTATTATGCTGGGAAAGCAATAACCATTCATGAGAAATTTTATTTTGAATTTTGAACTTTTTTCACATTTGCATTTACAGTATGATGCTTTCTTGTTGTGACAGGCAGTCCTGGCAAGCTGCAGCTATACTCAGTCATGTGATCATGAGGGTAAAAATCTGATACTCAACAGGGTACTGTGTTACCAGCCTTTTTATTTGCTATATTTTCAAGTTAATAGGAATTTAGCAGAATCTAACCACATTGAAGTTTAGCAAGGCCACTAGTAATTTCTACCTTCCATTCTATTACCTTTTAGTTTAATGTTTTGAAAGAATCATTTTCCTAGCAGCAAGACATTTTTATATAACAATGTGCTGTTTGATTAAGTTGCAACCACAAATTAATAGTGAAATATTTATGAGTCAATGGTGTTGAAAAATTAATTTATTATACATTTGAAGAAATAGGAGACTCTTACCTAACCCCTTCCATAAAAGTGAATAATTGATTAATTAAGAAAGATATCTAAGAATTAAAATGAAACATGCATTAATGTTTACAAACTTAAAGATAGGCAATAACATTAATAATTTATTGAAAAATGGACGAACAGATATGGGGCAAACTAAACTGTGAAAACACTTGTCCTCATGGAGATTACATCCTAGTAGAGGTGAAAAAAAGAAGCAACATATATGCACACATGCACATATTAACACATGAGAGTGTGTACATAAGTATATATGCATATGTGCATGTATGTGTGTATATACATGTGTGTACATGCATACCCACAGTATTTTATAATAGTAGATGATAACTACTATGGAGAGGAAAGACAAATGTTGTTGGCAGATGGTTTATGAGTTGGAAAAAGAGTAACACAATAAGTTTATAAAGGAGCTGCTTGAACAAATATATGATAACTAACCCCTGAAAATCCTAGAAAAAGAGGCTCTAATTGAAGTTTATAACCAATCCAAAGCACCTAATATGAGTATGTTGAAGGAAGTTGGTGTAGGTAGAAGGAAAACAAGGAGAGAACAATAGGAAAATTATTAGAACTGTAGATAAAGTTATGGAAAATATTGATAAATTTAGGAGCAAAGGTGAGTCTTAGTTTATTAAGAGGCAAAGAGAAACTGGGGTGAAATATAGGTCAAAATCTAACAAAAGGTAATTAACTATAAAGTATTTGACAGCTAAAATATTTTATTGTTGACCAAAGATCCCAGAGCTTAGAGCAGTGTCTTTTGTATTATTTCATACTAACAAGATATTGAATATAATTTAAAACCTTACTATAAGCCCACAGAAATATAGTGTGGTATTCACACAGACTCTTGTAGATGTAGATCATATATTTTCTTAAATATTGGTTAGCAATACATATAAAATTCTTAAAACTTCATGTTATTAAGTTCAATCATTGTCTCTATTCTTTCATCTTTTCAAATGATTTCAAAACATTTTATATTTATATGCTATAATATGTATGATGGACAGTTTTTTTCTTTTCTATATGATACATCAAATCATCACAATGTTCCAAGTACTTCTTGACTAGCTGAATGAATAATTGCACTCCTACTAAATAATCCAATTGAAAGAATGATGCCATCAAAGATTAATGAACATGGATGCTCATTTAAGCATAATTTTAAATAATAAATCTTCAAGCACTTTAGTTTTTACAGAATCAAGGTAATGATCAAATATTGTGACATATTAAATTTATGAAAGATCATATAGGAATTAATCTCTTCAGAAAAAAATCACACAAGAAGATGCTCACAACATGTTAAACAAAATAATGCAGAAAAAATGTTATGACATTCAATTAAACTTATTTAATTAGATCATTTATTAGCAGATCTTGGTTAGTATTGATTTTTTAAATTGTGAGAGAATAGACTATATACTTGAACCTAACATTTTCTGAAGCTTTTTTGTGTAACACATCTCTATTCATACTGGTAAGTTGGTATCTCATTGTGATTTTGATTTGCATTTCCCTGATTATTAGTGATGTTGAGTGTTTTTTCATATGCAATATTGGTCATTAGTATTTCCTCTCTGGAGAAGTGTCTTTTTAGATCCCCCCCTCTTATTTTTGACTGGACTTCTTGTCTTGTTTTTGTTAAGATGTGTGAGTTCTTTGCAGATCTTTGTTACTTGAGTGTAGGGCAAAGAATGTTTTCCTGTACACAATGGAGTATTATTCATCAATCAAAAAAGACAAAAATATACCATTCACAGCAACATGGATGGAGCTAGAAGGAATCATGTAAGTAGAAATAAGCCAGAAAGAAAAAGAGAGTGTAGGATGGTCTCATTATATGATATATATAGGGAAAACAAACAGATGAGAAAAAATTAAAACTGTTGGCAGAACTGAAATATAGAACAAGAGAGGGGGAGTGGGGAAATTGGGCATGGGATGATTGGGCATCATCTTAAGAGATTAAGATGATGGCACATGGGTAACAGGGTGGTGGGAGACCCTTGGGGTTGACAACAATGTAAAATATAAAGCAAACAAACAAAATACATCTCTACTCAAGTTAATTCTTAATCATTGGTTTAATAAGGAAAAACACAGTTGCATGGAGACTGATTCATAGAGAGGAAAGCAGAAGATGGTTTGTGAAATGACAGCATCCTAAATCCTAGACCTGTGTTCCAATCTCCCCTTTGGCTGTGCATTAAACACTCAGAAACAATCCTTCAGGACTCTTAAGATCCCTCTGAGGATAGTTCAAACTATAACAGCAACAATTCATATGAGTTGAGACACAGAAGATATTAAAATCCAGAATCTGTAGTTATATGTCCAGACAGAAGACACCTGGGAGCAGAAAACAAATATCTGAAATCTTTCTGAACACTCTGTTACGTTCCCTCTTCCTTATTCACAGAGGATTCCAAAATCACTAAGATTCACTCACCCCTTGAGCACAAATAGCAGTAATTTGGCTAATGGGGGTGATCATAAAATGCACAAAAGTAGTTTCTGTAGAGTTGAAAAGTGTTTGTTTTTATTGTTGCAGGAAGAAATCACTACAAATCTAGCTGTGTAAAGCAACATGCATCTATTATCTTCTTGTTCCATAGTTCAAAGGCTGACATGGGTCTTAGTGAGTTAAAATCAAGGAGTCAGCAAGTATGTTTTTATTTTATTTTATTTTTTTCTAGAAGCTCTGGGCTAGATTGCTTTTCCTCACCTTTTCCAGATTCTAGAAGAGGATTATATCCCTTGGCTTATCACCTTAACACTCAAAGACAGTTACACTGACACTCTGACTAACACTGACTCTCCGACTAGTCGTCTGTGGTTTCCTTTTTCTTCTCTCTCACTTTAAAAGAATCATTTGATTTTTGGGTCTATCTACCTGAATAATACAGAATAATCATTCCATTTTAAGAAAAGGTGGTTTGGCATCTGAATTCCATTTGCAACCTCAATTAGCTTTTACCTAAATATAACATAGTCCCAAGATTAGGCTAAGTACTCTTTGGAGTTAGCCTGTGGTCTGTGACAAAGAATGTTCCAGGAAAAAAAAATCCCAAAATATCTGTGCTCTCTCTCTCTCTCTCACACACACACACACACATACACACACACCACACACATACACCCTACACACACTTGCACCCACACTATTCTACAGTATAAAGAAATTTAGATGTCCAAGGTCTCCAGCTAATGCAATTGGAAAAGTAGTAACATTGTGAATTTTACACATAAATTTAATTAATGATTAATTACCAAGTCTTTTTTAAAATATACAATCTATCTTCCATGGCACCTTGACCACCATGGCTACACCCATCTACTCCTGATCCACACACCTATGTTATAAACAGAACAGCAATCATTTGTTTCATTGTTTTTAGCCAACCTACCTTAAAATTAAAGAGCCAGGGTTTCAAAAAAATCAATGATCCCAGGGCTAACACTATAAGATAACCTTTGAATGAGATTTGGGTCACTTAGTGAATTTTATGTATTTTAAAGTTTACTTGGGCTTGCAGTCCATGTTGCTTAGACATTACTGATAATATCTTTCACCGAACATTTATCTAGAATCAACCTGACCTGGCTGTAAAATATTCTATTGAGTTATACATAAACTAGCCCCAAATTAGTAGGTTTCCCTGGTGTATTTGAAAGCCATTTTTAAATATATTACGCTCATTTGTAGTCTTACCATTTCTCAATGTCTCTCATTAGCTCTCTATTCAGGGACTTTGAATGACTTTTTCTCTAATAATCCAACAAATTGGGTGGGTCAAGGTTAATGTCATTTTAAACTGTCAATCAAATTCCTCAGATTCTCAACTCATTAATATATGTCGGATTGTTTCATTTATCTTTCAGCCACATTTATTAAAGCTAGAAAAGTTTATTTTATCTAAGTTTGATAGTGTTTGTTGATAACACTTGTAGAGAGAAATTAGGGCTTTGAGCAGCAATCAATTACATGATATTTTGCAACTGAGATAAATCAAAAGGAGAAATGCTCATAAATAATTATCATTAAACATAAATGATATATTTGGTACTTTTCTGGGGGTTCAAATATTTATAGATCTAATTACTAATAAGCTTATCAAACAGGTTGCCTCCAAGAATAATGACATGCTCCTTTTCTTAATTATACTATTTCTTTTTTGATTATAATGAAAGTCCTTAGTGACTAGCTTATTCCATTCTATTCTAATGACTCAAATGCTCTGTGTTGTAAAGGAAATCCCTCAAATGTTTCAGCATCAAGATTGTGGCCATTATTCAAAACTAGAAACACAATTTAATTTATACAATGAGTACGAAGTTCTCATATTCCTTGTCTTATACTGTTTCTGCAGAAATACTGTATGCAATTTTTGTTCCCAACTACTTTAAAAGAACTGAAATTCAAAGTACTACATGCATTTCTTAGGTATTCACAAGATGGTAGAATCTGGATTCAGACATAGTATACCCAATTCAGTGCATGCCCCACACTATTACCATTGTCCCTTGGGGTAGAATATTATGTGATCTGACCTCTTAGCATACCTCTTGCATGATTGGAGTATAGTAGGTAGAACTTCCCAGCTTGTAATAAAGTCTTTTCAGCTAATTGCTTAGAGTAATTCTATTAATATCAAAAACACAAACATAAAGAGTCTCACAAAAGCCATCTAGGGGAAAAGTTAAAGGGAGAAGAAATGTATCTGTAAGGAAGATGGGATGGATGATTTAAAAAATAATAAAAAAGAACAAATAGAAAAATGATAAAACTTGGGTTCATTTGGCACTATATGGCATGCTGAGTTTATTAAAAGAGAACAAAGCCAAAGAAAAAATTAATATATATATTTTAGTTTACATTTTATACTAACAAAATACCAAATGTTTTTTTTATCTTCATAATCATGCAAGAAGTTTTTTAAGTAATCCTCATATTACATGTGTAATAAATTCAAGGTTCATATTTTAAATACTTCAGAAAATTCATTTATAGAAACAAATAAAATTGACATTGTCAGTTACTTAATACTTAGTATCATGTCAAGTGAAATGCCAGTATGGATTACCAAATGAAAACAAATTATTGTCTATTCTCAAAAGCATATAGATGACATTGTCAAAGTAGAAGTATTAAATAATTTTCAACTTTAGGACATTATAAATAATGAATGTTCTTAAGGTACAAAACAGTAATGATAATGTGTCTATGAGAAACATCTGATGATGAAATTAATTTATACATTACATTTGATAGGTCTTTACACACATTTAATGAAACATGCCCTTTAGAATTTATTAAAAAATAACTCTTATAAAAAGAAAAGAATGATAAATTAGTAGTGGGTTACTGTGAACAGTTCTGACTCAAGTGATAGTAAAAAAAATCAAGTTGAAGATTTGAATTATACATGAAATATTGTTTTCAAAGATTTAAAGTTCCACTGCATGAATAAGCCTTAAGCATCTGGGTGAATTTACAAGGAAGTGTTTTTTTTCAGGTAAGTCATAGGCAAAAAAGTTAGATAATAAATGAAGTCCTATATCTAGAGAAAGCCAGGAGATCCTTATTGCTGGAAGTTTTAATGGCAAGGTGACAGAGGCACTTGTTGAACTGCTATACACAAGATTAAAGCAAAAAAAGGAAAGGATTGATTAGATGCTTCTAAGGAAGTCTATCTGACCGTGTTCTTTTTTTTATTTTCCTTGACTAAAGGAATAGCATTGTTGAAATACTTACTTATGGCAGCCAATATTCTCTGTATCATCATCCTATTGTGTAGGCTAGTTTGGAAGATGTTAGGAAATCTATTATGTAGCAGATTTTTAAAAAGTTAAAACATTTGCAGTAGTGTAAGGGTCATTTTTAATGGTGTGAGATGGTATCTCATTGTGGTTTTGATTTGCATTTCCTTGATTATTAGTGATGCTGTGTATTTTTTCATGGATATTTGTATTTCCTCTTTGGAGATGCATCTTTTTAGATCTTCTCCCCATTTTTTGACTTGGTTTTTTGTCTTATCCTTAAGTTGTGAGTTCTTTGTGGATCTTTGTTATTAGGCCTTATCATCAGTGTGTAGGGGAAGATTTTTTTCCCATTCAGTTGATAACGATGTAAAATAAAATAAATAAGTGAAAAAGGCACATTTGGAATTATAATTACAAAAATTAGTTAAAACACACAACACTCCTGATTTTACCAAGCTTGATTCAGAGTCTGTGCTCAGTAAAGAAGGTCACAGATAGAGGTGAAACCAGATCCTTCCATGAGATGAGACTTAGCAATGAGATGAGGTGACACACAGATCAAGTGTATTCTTCTGCCATCACAATAATATTTTTGTGATGGAAGAATGAGCTGTTTTCCTTCCATGAAAATGTGATAAATAGAACTAACATAATTTGTATGAGTCTTTAGCAATATAAAATGTTGCAAGAATTGCAAAGATTCACTGGCCTGAGAGGACGAATTTTCTTATGTCTGGGAAGAAGAATCTACATCATTGTCTCAGACAGTGGAACAAATATTGGTTTGGAAGTTAGAAAAATCACATTCATTGTTGCAAACTAATGTTACTTCAAGAATGAGGTGGAGGGAGGGATGAAAAGAGGGTGTAAGAAGAAAGGAGAAATAGGTACCCAAACTCTGTACACCATTAACTTTTTTTTTGACCCAAGGCAAGGATCAAATATCACATATGAAAAATAAAATGGTATAATATATAAAACTACTCATCATGAAATTTTATGGTAAGAAACATCAAGTCACACACTTCTGAAGACATTTCATTACTAAAGTGCCATTATTAAGCATAACTTTTCTGCTTGTCCTTATTCATGTTTTCATGGAAACCACTCCCCAAGAAAGAGCATGTGAACACCCAAGTTTGGGATTCATGTCAAATTATCTGCTTTCCACTCTAAATTAAACTGTGTGATTCTGAAGAGGTCTTGAAAATAAAAAAATGCTAGGAGGTTGCTTAATTCACAGAAAACTCTCTACCATAGGAAAACAACTGTGGTGTGAAAAGTTAATTTGTTCTCAAATCAATTTTTGTTTTCAGATGACATTTATTCCCCACCATAGGAATATATTTTTATTCTTTCATTAGATGCTCTGTATTTTTTGACCATTCTCAAGCATTTTCCAGTTTCTGAATTAAATATCAATTGATAGAGTGCTGAAGAGGTTTATGGCACCGAGTAAAAAATGTAGCCACACTAAATGCCTTTACTTAGTAAAGCAATCCAAAAACTACTAATATTTGCAGAATACATGGAATTCACTTTTGATTCATAACAAATTTATACATTTTATTCAGGGAATAAATCAAAGAAGTGCCTAAAAATGTGCTTTTCATTAATGATGAATCCAGGGAGAATTTCTTTTGAAGGTAGAGAGCAACAATCTATCAGATACTGTATCTGCAAAACCTTTAGTGGGTGAGATAATAGACTAATAAACTGTGAATCAGTGTAGAATTTCAAACAAAGATCATTTTATGCTATCACTTGTTAATATGTTAATCACTACTTGTATTTTTAATTACTTATTTTAACATCACTAGTATTTTCTTGAAAATATTTGCTTGACCACAACCATAAGCTTAAAATGTACAATGCATTGGTCTGATGGGCTTCTACATTGCAAAATGATGCTGGGAAAAAGAAAATGAATGATTACTTTTATAGAACTACATTTTACAATCTAAAGTTACACTAACCTAAAAATGAAAATATTATGATTTATGTATTTGTATGTACCTTGAAATTGTCCATAACTTCCCTACTATTAACTAGACACAATAATTTATGATATATAGCTTTGAGATTATGCATGTTTAATTAAAAGGAACACATCATATGCAATATTTTACACAACTATTACTTAATGTCAGTAACTCGATTTCTACAATTATGAAATAACATTGCATTTCAGGAATGTTTAGTTGAGTACTTTATATTTGCTTTCAACAATTCTGACAATTTTATTCCTTTATTTATTTTTTAATTTATTTATATATAAATTTCACAACATTGTAATCTCAAGAATTTGCCCCCCCTCCCTCCTCTCTCTTCCCCCCCTTTCCCTCCTGCTCATAGTTGTGCACTTCATTTTGGTGCTTAACTTGTTTTGACTTTCCTCAAGGCTTTTATTTTTTTTTGCTATATCCCACCTAAATGCCCCAAAACGGATGACTGGATGAAAAAAAAAATGTGGTATATATACACGATGGAATATTACTCATCAATTAAAAATGACAAATCTGGCAATTAAATAACAACATGGATGTAATTCTGACAATTTTAAATAATACTAATATAAATATCTTCTGGTACAAATTTTAGCCACCTTTGATTATTTTCTTAGGATAAATTCTTGGATGTAAAACTACAAGTAACAGGCAACATAAAAGTTAAAAAGTATTTAACATAGATAATTACAAAAACTCATGCTAACTTAGATAAAGGTTAATGAAAAAAAAGAAAAGAAAAAAGAACTGTAGTATCAGAGTCCAGTCTTAGGTATTTGGCTGCATTATTGCTATTCATATTGAATATGTGTTAACATCTGTGTTTCTTCTTTGCTTATTTATGGTCTCAACTCATTTTCCTTGGTAACCTGTGTATTATTTATTGAGTTGTAAAAAGAACTGCATATGTTGGAGATGTCAGAATTTTGCAATATGTTTTCCGAGAACTTGTATGTTTCATGTGAAACTTATTGCTAGGCATGCTGCATTTTATTCTAAAATAAATTTTTTTCTAATAAGTATTTCACAGATTATTGCTGCTAACTTATAATTGATGTCTGTTCATTTGTCCAAATGCATGATCGAGTTTTCTTGTTCATTTGAAATCTTTTTAGTTGAAAATGTTATTTTCAAATGAACAATTCCATCATCTGCAAATGAGCATGAATTTCAATATTCATAGTTCTTACTTCAATTGCATACATGTAGTATTAGAAAATCTATAAACTAGTTGTTATGTCAGAAGTATTTGTTTGTTTTATTTTATCGTAGAGCATATTCCATGGTAGAGCATATTCTAGATTTGAATGTTGGTAATAAATAAATTTCTAGTATTTAAAATGTGTTCTTTTATTCACAATTATTTAAAGGCTTTCATGAAATATTAATGTTGAAAGAAATAAAATGTAATTATTACATATATCAGGAAAATAAATAAAATGCAATTATTGCATGTATCAGGAAAATAATGTGGCTTGTCTTTGATTTTATATACTTCTATATTATTTATTTTAATATCATTTAATCATTTATTTGACTCTTTGTTCTTATAGCAAAATAAACTTAGTCATAGCATTTTTTTCTCCGCCACAAGTTGAAATCTTTGAAAATATGTTTTATGAGTTTTCTCTATGCCTTGTTGAAAGATAGTATGTAGTTAGTTTCTAGTTTATATTTTTGTATGCTGCCTTTGCAATGTTTTGGAATAAAGGTTTTGATAGAAGGTCATGGTAAAATATGAAACTTCCATTTTTTAGTTTTGGTCAATAATATTTTACAAAGTAAATCCTATATTCATTCATAAAACTACTTTTCATATGGAGTATTCTTATCTTTGCATATTTCTCAAAGTTTATATTCTAGTCATATTTTCATTTATTTGTTTTTTTTAAATATCTATTATCTGAATACTTTCATACTTAATAATATATAATTAAATATATAATTAATTAATTTGATTTATATTTCTGGGTATGTCATTTTGTAAATGATTTCATTTGCAAGAGCTTTGCTTTTTATTTGCTTCAGTCTAGTATGTTTTCTCTATTATAGTGTGTTGAATTGTGAATAAAAAGATTTTTCTTATTCTTAATTTTTCTTTATCTTTGGATCTATTTCCTGTTCTGTTTCATGAGCTAGTGAATAATTTTTCCCAAGGTTTTGATGATCATCCGATCAAGTGTATTCTTATAGCATAATTAAATTATGTCTATTAAATCATTATTAATCACATCATAAATACCATAGACTGCATTTGAATAAACTTGAGAACCTAATCAATATATTTAAGCTAAATCAGAAAATTTCATATCCTAATGACTTTCACTCTCTTCCCTGACTCAACAAATTGCCACTTATTTTTAATGTAAAAACTTAAATTGAAATTTTAAATTAGTATTGCATTTTATATAATTTTATTTCTATATTTTTAAATTTAAGCCTTTTTGTTTCATAACAAACCTTAGATTGATTTCTACATTTAATTCTGTTTATCATCATCACAATTATCTTTAATTATATTCTAACTCTCATGTTATTAAGTGAAGATTATAAATCACAGATTCAGCTAACTTTACAATGTGTAGAAATTTTAGATATCTTCTGTGTACAAAATAAAAATAGAATACCTTTTTGATTGATGCTGACAACCTTTTTGACCTAAATTTAATATGGAAACTGGAGAAATCCAGCTTCCAAATCCCTGCTAAAATGTAACAAGGAATAAGAATACACTGGATCTGAAAGAGCATCATCCAAATTTCAAGAATTTTAGAAATTTCTCACAGTATTTACATCTGAGGAGATACGATCCTATGCCTTTGAACCACACACAATGCTGTAAACCAATGCTACTTCAATCTAAACAAGAATTCAACACCAAATAAAATAAACTGAGCTCATAAGAGGATAATCAACTGGTTATTCAGATGAAAGAAGAGTAGAACTAATGAATTGGAAAGTGAAAAAGAGTCATTCTGAGTTCTCTTGAAAGTCAATTTTGAAAGTGAAAATGATATGAAAAGATATGAAAATGAACAATTCCAGCAAAGCCATCTTGAGGATTATTCTGGTGAAGTCATGTCTCTGTTAATAGGAGACACTTACCCAAATAAACTTCAAAGATCTAGTAGAGGAACAAGGTTGCTTTCTTTACTTTCCCCAAGCTATGACATCTAGATTTTTTTTTCCAGGTCTGATATTTTACTAAGGTTTTATGGTCAATGTGAAGATGGATAAGCATATCTATTTCACTCAAGCGAAGTTAAGTTTGTTTTTATTCTTGCACATTCAGGGTACAAATCACCAAGCGCTGCATATCATACCTGATGAAAATCACTTTATTATCTTGTTTAGGATACACAAGACAGAGAAATAGTCTATGGGAAGGTCTAATTAAAAGGTGAAAAAGTATTAAAATGTGAAAAAAGGAACCATCTATAGCCATTCCTGATTTTTTTTTAATTTAAAAGTTACTATTTTTTAGTTACAACTAAAAAATATAAAATATCTTTCATGCTATCAAGATTTAATAGCATACTTTATTTATGAAAGTACATCAGTTATTAAATAGCAATCAAATTCACTGAGGAAAAGTTTATTAGCAAAATCTTAATCCTTACCTTATTAAAGGCTGCTAGTAAACTTTAGATAAGTAACTGAGGAAAATCAATCAGTGCATTTGAAAATAAAAGCATTTTCTTAGCTTTCAAAAATTAAGAATAAAGAGTTAGAATTGATGAAATGAAACAGCTGACATAAGGAACAGATGCTGCACGTAAAATATATGTAATTTCTAAGTTGGAATAAAAAAATGCATGGAAGGGACCAGTGTTTAGAGAAAAATCAAAAGGTCTATTAACTTTTTAATAGGTACTGTGATCGCATTAATTTTATACCTATGATACTTTGAGGTAAGTGATGATGATCTATAATTCTAGAACCATCAACCTCAAATATACAAAAAGAAAACTATAGAACTTTTTAAATTATTTAATTTTAATTTACATCATTATCTACCATTATCTCCCAACACCTTATCACCCATGAACCATTGCCTTAATCTTTGGTGCTCTGAAGTAAATGATGAGCATCTCCTATTCTAGAACCACAAATCTGAGATATACACAAACAAGACTATGTTTCTTGTTTAATAGCTGACTTAGATTTCCAGTTTGCATCTTAGGTAGCACATTCACCTAGATATTTCTAGGTAATTTATATCAAGTTCATCCCAGCAAAGATATTTATAAATCATTAGTCTTTCTTTTTTAAACATTTCCCCTAAGCCAGGTGTGGTGGTCGCACCTATAACCCCAGCTACCTGGGAGGCTGAGGCAGGGGATCACTTAGAATCCACGGTTCGAGACAACCCTGGACAACATAGCAAGATCTCATCTCAAGAAATAAATAAATAGATCCATTAATCATTATTTTTCCTAAAAAATGATAAACTCTGATACAGTTCTCTGTTAGTTTCAGAAAAGTTTCCTAAAAGCCTAGCTTTCTGGACATTCCTTTCATGATACTTAAGAGTTCCTTAGCAGTTTTAGACAGACGTTTTATAATTTCCAGTCTTGAAATCTTAGTTTTAAAATAAGAGCTTAATTTCTTATAGAATTCTGAAGGTTTCCCACTTGCAGGAGAGAATGACATTGAGTTTTTAGTAATTTATTTTAGAACCTGGAGAAGATTTCATTTTCATACCTGTCACACTAGGTGATATGTTGGCCCTAATGACATTCTAAAGTTGTCAAGTTGATTTATTTGTAATTTGGGGGATGCCACTGGTAACTACATGGAGCTGGTTTGTTTAAAGGAGCTTGAGTATGTCTGCATGTGTGTGCATGTGCATGTCTAAATGCAGAATACAGCAAGATCAACCAATGAAACATCTATGTAATGTGATGCATCAAATGCTGTCTCTATCCTATGGTAGTTTCTCAAAATAAATAAACAAACAAATAAATGAATGAATAAATAAATAAAAAGTGGTCTTTGCTTTGTTTTATTTGTCTAAACCCCATTACTCTAGGTCCTATAATGAACACATTGTGAATAATTTATATATTTAAAACATGCTATATACTGCTTTTGTTTAAATAAGTCCTTTTACTCTAAAATGGTTTTAGATTTACAGAAAAGTTGCATAAATAGTACAGTTCCACTATGTCCAAATTTCCCCACTTTTACTGTCTTACATTGGTACGATACAGTCATCAAAACTAATTCACCATGGAACTATTATTATTATATATTATTATACTCTGTACTTTATTCACCATTCACCAATTTTCACCTAATATATATGTTTTGTCTATTCCAGGATCCTATTCAAATTATTACATAAAAGTTGGTCTTTGTGTTTTCTTGGGTTCTTCATGGCTAAGACAATTTCTTGACTTTACATATTTATGATAGCTTGATTGTTTTGAGGTGAACTGGTCAGATATTTCACAGAATGTTGTTCAATGTAAGTTTTTCTATGTTTCATGCATTTCCTGTGTTTCAATGAGGGCCCTGGGTTTCTGGTAGAAAGACAAGAAGCTGAGATGGTCTCATCACACCATATCTAGTGCACACATTATTAAGATGATTTATCACCAGCGATGTTACCTTGATCACCTGGCCAACGTTGTGTTTCCCAGATTACTGTTATGATTTTCTCCTTTCCTGTGCTTTGTTATTTGGAAGCAAAATCACTCCGCACAGTATACACAGAATAAGCTCAATTTCCTGGAGTAGGGAGTTCCTGCATTAATTATTTGCAATTCTGTGTCCTTCTACCATTTATATAATCCACCTAATCTTCAGATTCATGTAGACTCATAGGCACTTATTTTATATTATAGGCTGTAATACTTTTTGTTGTTACTGAGATGATTCCAACTTTGGTAACTGTTTCTTCCATTTTGGTCTCATGTCCCTTGGAGATATTCAGTTTTGTTTCATTTCTGAGTTTTGCTTTACTTTCTGCCACTATGATGTTAGAAACTAAGATCTGGGTGTTTGGTCAGTTTGTTGCTACAAACTCACTTTTATTTTCTCCTGCAAAATGTTAAAATACACAAAATTTGAAAAGAAAAATTATTGAATTCCTCAAAGTCTTTCACTCAATTGAACATAGGCACATTTTGTTTCTCCTTTGCCCCACTGTCACTGCATCTAGAGTGCATTTTATTTTATTTTGAGGTAATAGAGCAAGTTTCATTTAGAAAAGGGAAAATGAAAGATCAGAAATAAAGGAGATAAGCTGGAAAGACAAATTGATATGACCATGCTCAGGAGAGGGTAGGGATAGACTACTTAGAGTGTATTTTATTTATTTTTTCTAGCTATTCCTTTTTATTTATTTTTTTATTTTTTTAATTTATTTATTTATATACTTTTCACATCATTTCAGTCCCTGGGGGTCACCCACCACCTCCCCTTCCCACCCATTCCAGCTGGTCCCCATTCTCCCCTTGTGCAATTTCATTTGGTTGACCATATATTAGTGAAACCATTTGGTTTCTGTTCCTTTCTATCTGGCTCGTTTCTGCTAGAATGATTTCTTCTAGGTACATCCAGGTTTCCATAAATTCATCAAATTTGTCGTTTTTAATTGATGAGTAATATTCCATTGTGTATATATACCACATTTTTTTCATCCAGTCATCTGTTTTGGGGCATTTAGGTTGCTTCCATGTCCTTGCAATTATAAATTGTGCTGCAGTAAACATCCGAGCACAGGTGTCCCTTTGTACCCACATATAGGTCTCTTTTGAGTAGATTCTCAAGAGAGCAATTGCTGGGTCAAATGGTAATTCCATTTCTATTAACTTGAGGGTCCTCCATACAGCTTTCCATAGTGGTTGGACTAGTTTACATTCCCACCAACAGTGTAGTAGTGTTCCTTTCTCTCCACATCCTCGCCAGCAATTCTTGTTTTCTGTTCTTTGGATGTGTATTTTAAAGATAAAGGCTATTTAAGAACCAAAATGCCATCATAAAACTTCAAGAAAATTGATTCTATAATATAGATTCAAGCTAGTATTCAAATTCCACTAATTATCTCTTACTGTTTAAGTTGATTTGCCTTTCTCCTATGCTTATTTATAATGTGTTAAAATCCAGGAGTGTTGTAATAACTATAAACATGAATAGTTAGAGCATTATATTGCCAGTTTGTTGTGTAAGCTATTTAAACTCAAATTCACCTCTCCAGTGACTGTTTAAATGCAGTATCTAATTCAAGAAGGTATGTGTATCCCTGTGTATAGTTACTTCTTTTGGAATGTAGGGAAGATATTATGGTATAAGTTTATGGCCATCGTAGCAGAAATATTTGGTGGTTAACATTATTAAGGAAAGGACAGAGATAATAAAGTCTGACCAGCTGATTGTTAGGCAAAACTTGGCAGAGGGCAAGTTAAGACCACGGAGATCTCTGCTGGGATCCAAGAGATAAAACACTCAACACTTCACCTCTCTGGAGGAGGCACTAAATAAATGTTTGTTGAATGAATTACAAATGTTTTTCGCCAAAACTGTGATCCATTTAGTATTTGCTAACACCATCACTGATATTTCTTTGGCTTTTATTTGCCCAATTTTCTTCCCTACCATTTTCTTTCAGTAGTATTTTCTTTAAACTGGATTGCTCTCAATGATCATTTAGTTGGTTTTTATTTTGGAGAGTTTGAGAGACATTGACTTTCTAATAAAATTTCCCTTATAATTATAAATAAATGTGGTTATATTTTCACATTTACTCATATGAATTTCTTAGCTACTGTATTCTTTTCATGTCCTACACATATTCTATCTTGTAGAGAGTTTTTTGTTTCTACCCCACACATACCCCATGATTTCTAGGAAAGCTTCTCCTGTGAATTTATTGTAGTTTGCTTGATAATTCCTTTAACCCAAGTCACTACATTATGAGGCTGCTTAAATTCTTAAATATTTGATGTTATTTCTTTACTGTGTTTCACAAAAGTTAATGAGAATACTTTTATATCTTTAGGTATTTCAGTGGTGATTCAGGTGTTAACTTGAATTAAGTATATTGTCACATCATCATCAAATAAGAATCGCTTCTTACCCTTACAGATTTCTGAAATACTTGCATTAGATGATGTACATGAAATATTCTTAATATTGTGCTGAGCTGCACAGGTGCACACTATATTTTAATTATATATACATATATATTTTAATTATATAATATATATATATATATATATTTGCAATCATTTGGTTTCTGTCTTTTTCTTTCTGCCTTCTTTCTGCTAATATGATTTCTTCTAGGTTAATCCATGCTATCTCAAATTTGTCATTTTTAATTGATAAGTAATATTCCATTGTGTATATATACCACATCTATTTCATCCATTCGTCTATTTTGGGACATTTGGGTTGTTCCCATGTCCTTGCATTTATAGTGTACAATAGAGTTTTGGATGTAGCTTGTTTTGACATCGAGATTGTTTATGATCATCTTTTGGTGGAAGAAGCATTTGGGGCAGATGTGTTGGAAAGTTTTAACCCATAGAAGAAACTTGATTATCGAGGCAGGATTTCACAAAACCTTCATGAGTCACGAAGACAACCTATTGATATCTTTATGAAAGGTCTATTAGAGATATGTATTTGCTTTTAGAAATTCATGCATCCTAAACACAATATTTTATAACCAAGACAAACTATCCATAATAGAGTTCAGAACACTAATCTTTAAATGAGAACCTAGGTAGCCAAACTGCACAACCCTTCCTTTATAATATATTTTTCTGGATTCCCTTCATTTGTTCTACACCTGATGATGTGACTAGATCATCAACTTATCAAACTTTCCTATTTCCTCTTTGGCTAACTACACCATGAAGACAACTAGCAAAAACTTGATGGATTGAACTAATGCTCATTTGTGTAATCTTCCCCAAATTCCAAAGTCTATTTTAATAATTTAATTTAAAAAGATATGCCAAGATCCTCTCCACTATATGCTGACATTCTTTTAGGTATTGAAAGTGAGAGAAAGATAAACAAAGAGAGCTCGTTCTGCTATCATGGTGCTTTGAAAATGCATATTAGTCCCTACATGATCACTAGATTAAGGAAAAATTTGAGCATTGTATCTATTGCTCACTTATGCATAATTTTATCCATGAGAAATACTAGTTGTTCATAGAAATGTACACCCAGAAGAACAGAGCAATTAGGCTTGAATACACAAAGCCTGCACCGACACATGCCTCAAACACTGACCACCCCCTGGGTGATACCTCACAATTAGTTTACTTCTCATTATGTACCCAACTGACATACATTTATCCTAAAACATTCCATTCAATTTCATATGGCCTTCACTCCATCATTTCATAATTCACAAGCTGCCATCTTGCTGTCCTGAGGAGACTTTAAAAATGACCTCCACTGGTTCATGTCCTAGTATCATCTCTTGCTTTTGAGGGGAAAGGACTTGTAACACTTTTCTTATCAATAAAATATGGCAGTAAAGCTAGGTCATCGCTCCTCTGCTATGACACATTATACAGTAAAGGCAAAAGAAATTTACTGATGCAATTAAGTTCCTTACTCAACTTCAACTTCAATTTTAACTGATTTGAGGTAGGTTATTCTGGGAAAGTCATTCATAATCACAGTTGCCCTTAAAAAAGAGAATAAAAGAGTTCAAAGATATTTCCCTATCATCTCCAAAGGGAAAAAAAAAAACATGTTGAAATGATAAGGGTGCTCTATACGAGTTGAGGCATCAGTTTTACCGCTTAAAATATAGTCTTGCAACCAACTGAACAAACTGGAAAGAGGAACAGAGGTTTATAAAAGATGTCAGTCTTGGTGGACACCTTGATTTTACCCATGAGATATTAGCAGTGTGTCTATCTAAGCTATGCTAGATTTCTGTCTGACAATTCCAATGTAATATCTTGGTCACTTTGTCAAGAATTTTTCCATTTCATATGCTATCTATTTTTCCATTTCATGTGTTTCCATCCATATTTATAGATGGTTCTCAACAGTTAGGGCAAGAGGCAAAGAAGCTGCCTGTTGAAAGTGGTAACTGTTCTAATCTAAGTAATGCAACTAATTTTCTCATTGACCTATTCATTTTGAAGTCTTGTTCCGGAAAACTAATTGCAATGAAATAATTCAAATAAGCTGGCTAATTCTATAAAGCACATATCCTAATTGCCTTTCTACATTTCATACTCCTGGAAGGCAGAGAAGGTACCTTACCAAGATGTATATGGCTTTACATCAGGCATAGAAGAACCACATAATACATGTTTGTTGAATCAAATAGAAGACTAGGAGGCATGTGAATGTGGAAATTTGGGTTTGTGACAAAAGTCACACTTTAGAATCACACCTCATATCTGATGCTTAAAATCCTTTAAAATATTGATAAAATAAAAATTCAGTGTTAATTGGAATTCTCTATTTTGACTGTCAGTTCTCTCATTTAAAACATTAAAAGTGGTATCATGTATAATTTACCGGATAGCAGCAAAAGCCATTCCAAAGTGTTATGAATCTGTTTAAACAAGTGCAGGACTAAAGGCTGGGATGTAAAGACATTCCATTTTGTGGTTTCAAGATCAAATTGTGCCATCCCTAGGGGCCTGACTGCTATTCACGAAGGAGCTTTGAGGATTTTTGATGATATGGAACAATCAGTGGTAAAAGATCAAAGACTGGGATGTGAGGGCAAGTGTGGGTTCATGCATTTTAAAGGCATCCATGCCTTAAATAATTTCAAGGCACAGAATGAAACTGCTGGTGCTGAGATGGTCATTCTAGGAAGGAAACTTACCTTCTTTTGAGAGGAACTGAAAAAGAAGACTACAGCCTGGGTAGTCTTTTTTCAAGCTGACTGAATGCCTTTTAATCACTTCAAGGTATAAAAAGGGCTTGTCAAGGTTGAGATTTGACTTGTGACAAATTTCTTTGATTTTGCCTAAATGGCTTACACAAATAAAATGGGGCCATTAAAAAGCAAAAGCAAGGTTGTCATCTTGAAGATAAAATCAGATTAAATGTATTTCCTAGCATTGATTCAATGTTACTGTATTTACTTTTACAAACATTTTCAGAGCTTTCTGTAATATAGTGAGTTGATTGTAAGGACTTTTATCACCCAAGTGAATAGATTATCAAACAATAAGTCTAGGTTTCAATAAAGAAAAAAAATCCCCTTATGATACTACTGACAATACATTTTAACCTAAGACTAAATGTCTAAGATAGACCTCATAGGAACAGCTCTCAACAATACCTCAAGGAAATGAAATCAAATTAGGCCATGGAGTGAAAGGTAGAACTATTGAAGAAAGAGAGACAGACAGAAAAACACAAAGACAGAAAGAAGATGTATTGTGTTGTGTCTTGTTTTTCCTTTGAAGAATGTTCTTATTTGTTGTGCATTGTATCTCCCTTGCCATTCTCACAACTCCTTTTAAAGTGAAGTTTGAAACCCCACATGCTAAAAATGGAAGTCCATTATGAATAGCCTAAAGGAATAGCACTCCTTGTGCCACTGGCCACCACCAGACTGTTCTTCAGCTAATCTGTTGAGGTCTGTCTCTGTCCAAGATGGCTTCCATGTTCTAACAGTAAAGCTGGGTCATTGCAACAGAGATGGTACAATCCACAAAGCTGGGTTTGTATCTACTAGTGAAACTTTTCACAGGAAATACGTGTTGACTCACCAGAGTCAGGTTGAGCTAGATGTGCAAGCTGAGATTTTTAGGTCCACTCTGCTCTAGTACTTAGGTTTTCTACTTCTGTTTTTTTTTTTTTTTTTTTTTTTTTTTTTTTTTTTTTTTTTTTTTTTCTCTGAGACTCCCTTTGCCATTAAGGTGTAGCAGTCAAAAGGTCTTTCTACAGACTTAAGGAAAAGGGAGAGAGGAATCCTGCTTTAGCCTTAGCCTTCTCCATGAAACAAGTCGAGTGAGCTGTGAGGCCATTCGTGAGGTCCAGTATAATTCCCGAGGGTACAGGCCACATGGAATCAAGATAAAACACTTCCTGATAAGTAATAAAGTTGGCATTTGCCTGATATTCTCTTCATGTGAATCCTCCCCAGATCTAGGGCCAAATAGTCCCCCGAGTCCAGTCCCACGTTCAAACATAGGTGATTTGATGAGCATAATGCTCACAAGGAAAATGAAAGGGTTCTCACCCATCTTGCCTTTTTTTTATTTGTTTTTTAATAATTAAAAAGAAATGCTGACTGCTATTTGTAGGACAGCTCTGAAAATACCCAGATTGCGATTATTGTAGCTTTTCATTATTTGGATTGAATGAAAAGCACATTTTCTCAGAACAGAATCAAGCTGAAGTAAGAAAACTACTGTAGAATGTTTCTTTTTCCTATTTCCTTTCTTCTTCTTTTTCTTTTTTTCTCTTTCTATTTATTATCTCTCTGCAGAAAGACTGGAGATCAGCACCGTTTCGACTTCAGGCTCTGTGTACTAATGGTGTCATTCCTAACAGCCAATCCGCAACCAACTCATAAAACTTGTCTTAATGGGATTTTGCCTTCAGCAACATCTGTAATTAGGCAGGGGGTTACCACCACAACTCCATTACTGCGATTTCTAGGTGAGTCTCTCGGGGGTCCTTTGGCCTCTGGGCTTCTAAGCTTTATAGCCTTGGCTGATCATTAAGTAAACCTTAGCTGATGCCGAAGTATGAACACATATAACATATACACCGCATGCACACACAAACACACACACTCCACAATGTGGTAAATATCCATCAGCAGTTCCATAATTAGTAAGTGTGTCTGTGCTGACAATTTTGTGCTTATTCTATTATTATTTTCTTTCTTTTTGCACAGACTGGCTTTTTGATGTAAGTACAATCCAATCTAGAGGCACAGAAGTAACCACAGATGCCACACCAGAAGTGTGTTGATGACACCATCTGCTATCTGCAATTCTCTCTTGGTCATTGACTTCTCCGGGAGATTTTCTTCAAAATAGTTGGATAATCTTATGGCATGTTGTGTGACATATGGAGTGCTTTTCCACTAGTGACTTCAGCATGCTGTCGTGGAAAGAAGTAAAGGATGCGGAAACAAAGAGCCAGATTTTGAAATCTGGATTGGTTTTCTCATTGGTGGAAGTCAAGTGTCTTCTCTGACCCTAACTTCCAAGTCTATAAAATGATGGTTAATACTTTATAAGCTGGTATAAAATACTGTTCTGATGAATGCATGAGAAACCATAAAAAATCTTGAAAAATCAAGTGTCAAACTATATAACTTTATTTTTCCTATGATTGTCTTAACAACAATCAAATCATTTTGAGCATCCTATTCTTTCACCCCTAATGCTATTTATCCCAGTTACATCTGCATTGAATAAGGTTCATAGACTTTGTTTGATATTTGAGATATTAGATTTTAACTTGAAGAGTCTTTGTAAATTTGTTTTATGACAGTGTCTTATTTATGTAAGTCAGAGACAATAGTATTATAGAACAAAATCAATGGAAGAGTAGAGAGAATTGAGAGAATAAAAGGTCCTTTGAGGGGAAGATAAGTATTAAGTGAAAAAAAATATTGAATATCTTTTGTAAATATAAAACTCATGTTATTGTTCTGAGATCCCCAATTTCTGTCACATAAAAAAGGAAGCTAATAAACAGAAATAATTATCTATAGTCTGGACAATTTTCAGGGAAAAAGTAAGCATGCATTAATAAATGATAATGATAAACTCTTAGCTACGATATTATGTTAAAATAAGTTTCTATAATAAAATGAAGGAAGCTAGTTTAAGAGATCACATTTCCATCCACCCCATGATTCTTTGTCTTGACCTTCCATCATAACGTTGTTGTTGATATTCCCTGCAAAGCTTTCTATGATTCATGAGTAGGGGGTAAGATTTCACTGCATGCCCATAGCTTGGCTTTGTGTATTCTCTTTCTCTCTCTCATTCTTCTCTCTATCTCTCTCTCTCCTATCCCTATCATCTCATGTCCCCATCTGTCCTTCTGTTGATTAGGATGAATATTCTCTGCTCAGTCCTTCTGCTGATTAGGATGAATATTCTCTGCTCAGAGTTGGATGGACAAAATCCAGTTGGCTGGCGAGGTTCACATGTTCTCTAAAGAAGCAACTGTCTCTGCAGATGGGTCATGATAACAATTTGAAGGAGCAAAGAATATAAACCCTGTTTGAACCTCGGTCCAATAACCTTTCTTTGTCTACATTTGTCAGTCATAAAGTTCATATTTCAATATATCTCTTATCCTTACTTTAGTTTTCAAATGATTCAAGTAAAGGAGTTATGATTAATTAGTAGGCTCACAATTCTTATAAGTAATTTAAAAATATCAAGAGAGTTTCCATTAAGCCAAGAGGATAAAGAATATGGAGAGAGAATAAAGGATAGGAAATTTTAAAAAGATACAAAAATGTGTCTTAAGATATTTGGTTCTAGTCACTCTAAAAGGGGGATGGGTCACAATAATCTCAGTGATTCCTGTTTTGTTCTCATTTCCCCTTTTTCCAACTAAATTTTATACTGTCAAGCTTGTTCTTTCAGACGATGGATTGGCTGAGAAACAGGTATCTTGGAACATCACATTCAGATGCTGTCACTTCCAGAGTGGCCAGAATTGGAGCAGAAATTGTTAACAGTGACCTTGAAGTTGATTTCTGTAGGGAGGGGTATGTTCCTGGATGAGAAGGCATCCTATAACTGAGTGAAGAGAACATCAGCTGTGCAGAGATCGGCACTGTTCTTCAGGATGACCCTATGACTCTCTTTCCCAGAGTCATAGAATCTCCAACCTATATCTGGGGACCTGCCTTCTTCACAATGAGGTCTGTTTACTGTACTGTTTTGTAAAGGAATGCAAGTAGAATTAATGAGCAAGTGAGGAGAGCACCTCTTCTTTTGTATTCAGTGTGTAATCTAGACTTCAATTGTCTATTTTGTAAACAGAAAGCCAATTACTGGATTATTATCAAAGTACAAGAGGTTTGAAACGAATACCACTTTCTGAACCCCTCTAAAATCTACTTCCAAGAGATAAAAGCAGAACATGTCATTAGCAAAGTGCAAACAGGAAAAAAAAAAGAAGGAAACACTTGTTTTCAGTCCAACAGATTTCTTCTGGTTGTACTCTGTAGTTGAATCACTTCCCCTATAAAATTGGAACAATATAAGTTATTTCTGAGAGTGGTGATAGTGAAGGAAGAGAATTAATTCATACTCATGTGTCAATGACTAATGGTATAAATCCTCTGGTATGTTTGCACTTGAAGAAAAGTATCATATGCATTTTCTCAACACATACATAGGCATTCTTTCTCTATCAGCATCTTTGTAGACACACAAACATAAAAAGAGGAAAATGTATAACCAATTATATTTTCAACTTCAGTTTCTGTTAGATTCAACAAAGAAGAAAAAATGAAATAACATACATTCTATATATAATGAAATATATATATGTATATATATATATAGTTCATCTTCTCAAATCTTAAATAAGGTCATAAACCTTGACCAATAAGATCAGTAACACCAAATGTAGCAATAAATCAACAAGTGATAAATTACAATATATACATCTAAATACCATGCTTTAAAACTCCATGGATTTTTCAGGACTGTGGTCATGCAATTCATTTTATCTGAACTTCATATTAGATTATTCTGTGAGTAATCAGTGAAAGATATGGTTCCTTAAACAATAGTTGTATTCCTAGTCTGTGTACAGGTTACTGTAAACCTGCCTATTATTTCATATGAATCCATTTTTCTATGCCCCAAAATAAACATTCTTTTTATCCTATTTGTTACACAAATAGCTATTCACCCACAGAAAATGATCTTTCTTCTACAACTGCAGTAATAATCAGATTCTGTATATTTAAGTCCCTGAAATAATTAAAGGAAGATAAGTAGAGTTGAGGTATGTAAAATAAGAGAGTGCTTGTTAATGTTTTAGAATGTATTACTAAAATTAGTTTCTCATATTAATAATTGCACTTCTCAGATACTATGCTTTTATAAAATAATACACAAGGTTTGAATCATAGGTTTTCCTAACAGTATCTATTAGATTGATTGAAATTTTCCAGATAAATCTCTCTTCAGGTACAAGGTGTTTACTGGATCAGAGACTGATAATTTAAATAAGCAAAGAGGGAGAAATTCCTGAGCATAGCACTAGTGTCAGAATCAATAAATTATCCTTGCTGGGTATTTATTAGTGCACCTAGGAATATTAGCTTTAGAGTCTATCATAGCATTTCTGAGAAGGCTGAAGAGAAACCTAATTCTTCACTCCAAATGCACATGCTTGCCTTCTCTTCTCTATGTGAATATTGAAACTACACATTTGAAATATATTGGTAATAATCTGCCCTACACAATTATAATCATCCTTCAGTATTCAAGGGGAATTGACTTCAGGACCCTTATAGATACTGAAATAAACTCACACTAAGCTCTGTACCTTTTTTATGACATCATTTTAGACTATAGCCTTAGAAATCCTCCCATAGACTAAATATACTAATTCACTAAATATGCTAAATCACTTCCACAGTACTTATAATACCAAATACAATGCAAATGCTATGTACAAAGTTGTTACATTGTAGTGTTTAGAGAAATGTCAGAAATAAAAAGTCTGCACGTGTTCAATACAAAAGTAAACATCACTGTTTTAACTGCATAATATATATCTTCAATCTGCAGAAACTGAGGAATAACATATTCAAATTAGTGATCATGATGTATTATTCATTCCTTGGAAGTGAGTATCTCATAAGATCCAAGATAGGGGTGCGGAATGGTGACTCTAGTCAAAGACCCAAGAGAATAATTTGATAATATTTCTCTATTTTCATAAGATAGAATAAGTGGTACCAGAACCAGTATTATGACCATTAATTTCTGATCATTAAATGGACTCTGCTTTTTGTAAACTGGCTGATGTTTATGCATTAAATAGATCTGTAAATGTAAGCATTATTAAAGAAAATAGATTGATTTACATGATTAAATCAAATCACTGTCTAATTTAAAAGCATTAAATATTTAATACCATTTATAAAATAAATCAATGAATCAAAATTATAATAGTAAGTTTAAAGAAATAAAAAAATGTTGATTTTCTATAACTTTTAGAAAGTAATTGACTTTATACTTCACTACTAGTCTTCTGAATATTTTTAATTCCCATTTTAAAATATACTCCAAAATGAACATTTTAATCTAATTTAGATTATTTTATAAAATAGTTTCTGGTAAAGAGTGTCATCCTAGTGAAATTACAGAAGATATGATGAAACTACTATGATAATTCATAATTTTACAAGATGAAAGAATTATTGTAAAATTTAACCTGAATTATACTTAATTCTTTAGAGAAATTTTACTGAATATGACTCACAGGATTTCACTAGCAAGAACTTCTTTAAAATTGCTTTGTTTTGTGATTTGACACATGATATGTCTATATATATATATACGTTAATAAGTTAGATTTTACTGTTTCATTGCTCAAAATGAGATACTACTATTTGAGTGATTAGACTTTTTTCTTTATTTTTAAGCAAAATATTTAAACAAGTTGACATTTAATGGTTAAGTAATTTTTTCGTTGCCAGAAATGAAGCTAAGAAGCTATTCTGTCTAATCATATTTATATGTAAGCAGGGATAACATTATCCAAACATATTTGAAAGATATTCGCGTCTTCGTCATAATATCTGATATTTTTTCACTTATGACATTGTGAAATCATTCAGCTTGATGTTCTCAGTTTATTTGTCTACAAATAATGAACTATGCATATTTCAAGATATGAATGACATACTAATGAGACTACTTAAAGATCCATCTATGAATTTATTTTACTTGATGGTAACACTGATATTAGATAAATCATTAGTCCATCTTCATTTTTATTTCATACTAATTAGATTTTATATAATAATTTATGAAAATAAATAAGTGTAACTCTGACAAACGTGTGTCCATGCAAATATATTCACATTTATGCATAGAAAAATAAGTCCATATATAGAAAATGTAATATTTCTACAAATTTTGTGTAAAACTTTAGGCATCTTACTAATTTAGGTAAGGATCTAAAAGAAATGTCAAGTATGAAAAAACTTCTAAACATGAGAGTTTAAATAAGTGCTGGTATTGAGGTGTATAAAACAACCCTCTGACGTTCTTGCTGGGAATGCACACTTGATTTTGGAGAACAGTATGAAGGTTTCTTAAGAGATTACAGATAGATCTGCCATGCTACCCAGAAACTCCTCTCCAAGGTAAGTACAGAAATATATTATACACATACACAATGTATGTAGAGATGCATACCAGCTATGTATAAAAAAATCAGTTACTCCAAAACTGACAAGATGTAGTATATATACACAATCTTCTAGGATAGCTATTGCATTAGATCTTTGGGTTATCAATGGCAAAGATGATTTATAGGTCTTCACTTATTTCAATCCATGAATGAAGATGCTAGTTGGTGGTCTCATCAAAAGGAAATTCAGAATAAACCAACTACATAAGCAAAACCAAACATCAGGTATAGTTAATTGATAATCGGCTGACACAATGCTAATGAAAGATGACAAAACATTTGAGTCAATAAAAAACATTTGCTGGGCATGGTGGCATGTGTCTATAAACAGCAGCCTAGGAAGCTGTTGTGAGGACCAGGGATCACAGTTCATGTCCCGCCCAGGGTAACATAGCAAGACCTAGTTCCAAAAAATTAGCTGGGTGTGGTGGCGTGCACCTATAATACCAGCTACCTGGGAAGCTGAGGTTGGGGATTGCTTGAGTCTGTGGTAACCTGGACAACATGAGCCTGCAGTTCCACAGGCAAAAATAGCTAGATCTGGTCTAAAAAAAAAAAATCTATGAAGAGTTATTTCTGAGGTTTATGGCAGAACATAGATATACTAGACATAGGAGTCCCTCAGTATCCCATGTTCTAGATGAACAGCTACATTCCCACAACTTTAATATTTACTAGAACAGGAAATATTAACTTACAGCCATTACAGTGATATAATTTTCGGATAAGACTTCTAAGTCTAAAATAAAACCTTATAATTGCAAGGACATGGAAACAACCCAAATGTCTCATCAATTAAAAATGGCAAATTTGATGAATTTGTGATAACATGGATGGATCTAGAAGAAATCCTATTAGCAGAAACAAGTCAGAAAGAAAAAGACAGTCATAAAGAAAAAGACAGAAACGGAATGTTTTCACTAATACATGGGGCATAGGAAAAACACATAAAAGACCAGGAGGAAAAGTCAATACAGGCTAACAATCAAACTAAAGTACATAACTGGGGGTGAGTGGATGGGTGGGAGTGTTGAGGGAGGATAGTGAATGGGTGAAGCCCAGGGAATACAAAGATGCAAAATATATATGTATATATGTGTCTATCTATCTTTCTATCTTTCTATCTATCTATCTATCTATCTATCTATCTATCTATCTATCTATCTATCTATCTATCGAGAAATTATTTTTAAAAACTAAAAACCTTAAATTTTACATGACTTTACAAAACAGAAATCACTCTTTCAGATCTAACATTTTCATTTAGGTTTCCCTAGAGACTCTGTACTGCATAAAGGTTCATGAACTCAGATTGCTTCCCTCCCTGTAGCTACAGTTTTCCCTTAGGCCTGGGAATTCATTATATTTATCATGAGGAAAGGAATCGTTAAGGAAAAGTGAAGACCTGAACCTTATAAACAGGGATATTCCATTTACCACTTGTGCTCACAGTCTAATTGTGGAAAATATCATCATCCTTCCAGAATAAAAGGAAAACCTGGGATTTTGTTCCAGGCTATAGAGCTCCCTTCTAAGATACGTCTCTACTATAGAAAAGAAATTGCTGCTTTTGGTTGTTATCTAGTAGCTATGACTTGGCCATTGAAGGATGTGGCTAGCATTTCACCACTGTTCTGAAAGATCTCATCCATCTCTCTTGGTTAAACCAAAGAATAAATTCTTGTCCAACCTCAAATTAGTGGAACACATTTATTTGATATCATCACAGGAATTTTACTCTGATGGAGGTCCGCTTTTTTGATGATATCTTTTTCATAAAATGAGTAAATTCAGTGACTTCTGACTGAAAAGAGTTCATTTGTCATCTCTGCATTTTTCCACAAATGTACAGGAAATATGGTTTGGGGAAGCTTTCCAGAAGCACATGCTTGACTGATTATCATACTAACATGAACATGCTGCTGAAAAGGATTTATTATTTCTAGACCAGGATGGAGTTGCCTATTCAAATATTGTTGTGTCTATTCAAATTCAAATATTGTTTGGTTTTCATGTGTAGATCCCAGATAACACTTGTATGCAGACCTCAGGGGAGAGTTTAAGGAGTAGAACTCAAGATGTAGGTCAGGGTCCCACATGCCCTCATTATACTGGGTTTGTGTGGATGGCCTTCTCACACCCAGAATTCAAACCTAATACCCCTGTTATGCCAGTTAGTCCTTTTCACTTCTATCTTCTGCAAAGATAGAAAATCAAGCAAAGATAGAAAATCAAGCTTCAAGTAGAATTTCTGAACCTTTTGAATTCAATCCACTTTTGTTTTCCTCACAGTTGTGAGTGGTCTCATTGCTAACTTCAGAAACTCACATGATTATTTTCATTCTCTCAATTTTGTGACTGGTTTTTGTGTGTTTTTCAATGGAATACAAGAAAAGAATGGAAAAGAGTAAAAAAGGTACAGAAAGCTGTGGTATATATACATAATAGAATATTATACATCAAGCAAAAAGGTCAAGTTTATGTCATTCTCAGCAACAGAGATGGTAGTAGAGGAAATCAGGCTAGCAGAAACAAGCCAGAAAGAAAAAAGAGAGCTATGGTATGGTCCACTAATATGAGGGACAAAGGGAAAACAAAAAAACAATTTGATACGAAAAATAATAAAGCTAACTTCCAACAGTTTGAGGCATAGAGCATGAGAGGGGGAAGGGAAGAAATTGGGGAGGGATAAGAGTATAGAAGATTAAGACAATAGATCATGGGTGATAAGGAGGTGGGAAAACTTCAGGGTAGATAAGGATGTAAAATCAATCAATCAATTAAGTGATTAATACATTTCAAAAAAGAATAAGGTAAACTAAAATACATGGAAAATGTTATTTCAAGAAAGATAAAATGAAGGAAAAGCTGATATTGATAAATGCTGATAAATGCTGATAAAAGCTGATAAAATGAAGGAAAAGCTGATAATGAGTGATATTCATTAGAAGATGTATGGTCACTATAATGTCATTTATACTAATCAATGGAATCAGAATTGATTAATTTCCAAGCCAAAAAAAAAAGACCGCTTATAGTAAACATATTCTAAATGCATATAAGTAAGAGTCAGTTAATAGAGTACTAAGATTTGGGAATGATTGGTATTTTGTTCCCAATGAAAACAAATAAAAAGTAAGTATTGCTGATGCTTAAATCACTATATTAATTTTTCTTCACAATAAACCATTCTCAAATGGATCACTTCAGTATGATAAAGATGAAAATGAATACACTTATATTGCAAAAAATTTACATCCATTTGGTGCTATTAAAATGTTTATGGACATTGAGTCTACCTGTTAAAAGATTTACAGTGGAAACTTGAGTAACCTCTAGGGCTCAGATTTTGATTTTATCACCAGAGTAGATATAGGATTTTAATGTTTTTGCTGCATGACTAAATTTAAATAAAATTCTTAATAAGAGTATAAATAATACTAGGTACTAAATATGTATTAGTATCTAAGGGCTTCTAGTTTCAAGATGAATATATCTATAAAATGGTATATTTTGTAAAGGTAAGTGAATAAAATTGACCATAATTAAGACCATTGCATATTATTTGGTAATAAAGTGGTTGTTTACCAGTCTTTCCATTGTAAAAGAAAATAGACAATCAAATGTTGAGAATTATGAAATGGTAATTGGAGGCTCAAGTCCAAATTTAGTTGTGTTTAACTTGATCGCATCATTCAATTAGAATTCCTAGAAATTTTTGTCAGCACATCAATTCCTGGCTCTTGTACTTGTCAAATTCCCATGTCCTTACTTTATGTTTCTGTTATGAAACCAGAATATCAGTATTTTTAAAAAGCACCCCCTGGTGTTACAATGCCAACTGGTATGAAAATCACTTTATCAAAGATTGACCAAAAATAGCAATCACGCCATCCAGTGTTCACATTTATGTTGTTTCCTTTCTTATTACTGTTTATTTCTCCATCTATGTCAACTAGATCCAGCTGTGTCACTGTTGTGAGCTCCAGCCTTCTAGAATACACAGCTGCCTGGATACCTTCAATTGTATACCCTGCAGGAATCAAATGCTCAAACACCCCAGTGTGAATGTATTACTTTTATCTCGAATCTACTGTCTTTCCTCTATTTGTATTCAAACAAGAACACTATAATCCATTCATTGCCAAGAGTATATTCATCTTTAGTGTCTTGCTTGTATTCTTCCTTCAGATGCAGTTCCAAACACTGAAATTCTGATCGTTGCTTCATTATGTATCTCACGAATCTAGCCATGTAGTATCACGTTCAGGGTCATTACACTAATGTCACCCATCAGTCTTGCCTGGATTATTCCTAAAACTTCTCTGATTTCAGTTTTGGCTACCAATTCAAAATTTTACTTGAGTCAAAGTTTATACAAGCCATCAAAAAGCTCTAATTCATTTACCTCAACTCTTGAACACATGGCTTCATGCCACCTCTTCCAAGTGGCCTTCCTCTAGCCTTCCTTCCACTTGACTCTCAAATCTAGTGAAATGTCTTCTTAAGAGTTCTGCAGTACTATACTTCCTTTGTTCTGACACTACTGTTTTTAATTCTCTATCTAGTTGTTTGCTTGTTCAAATTTGTGACAACTCTGATGGGACATAACCAATTGTCCCCAGCTGTGTCTTAGCAAATTTCACAGCACCAGAGAAGTATTAATCACCCAATAAATATTTGATGAATGACGGAGCAGAAGCTAATACATTGTTTATGAGGATGAAGGAAAACAACTTATCATGGAGCAAGTGTGGGTAGGTTCACTTACAGATAGAAATTAGAGGGAGGAAATGAAGATAAAAGCAGTTCAATACTTTTTTCTCTCATTTTGTCCTAAAAGTAAAGTCACGCTAATTGCTGAAAAATTGACAATCATAGGACACACAGGGAGTAAGAAGTGTCTTTCCAGGTATTCCCAGAGTTTATTTTAATAAAAGTGTCTTTCCAGGTATTCCCAGAGTTATTTTAGGGAAGTTTACTAATTAATAGAGACCTTCATAGTGAATAAAGAGATACTCAAATTCTTGTGCTTGTAAAGTTGTATGTCTGTGTTACTGGGGAACGTGTATGAGTGTTCTTCAGCTCATATATAAGGAAAGAAATGAAAAACTCCAGAAAAACTGGTGCTATAATGCCTACTTGGGCAGCTCATGGGAAGCCAGGATTGTTATAAGAGATCATCAGTTTGTAGAATATAAAAATTACTTTTGGAATCAGGATCCAAATCAGGGGCTTAAAAACCTTAATTTATTATTAGAACAGGTTTTTGTTGTTGTTCACTTGTTTTTGTTCAAGATCATAGATAACTAGTAATATATGCTATTTATTACTGCAAATAAAATGCAATTAATTGAGGAGATTACAATCTAATGCAATAATTTCATAATTTTCTTTTTATTTTTTGTAAAAGAAGCTAGAATAAGAACTTCAACTCTGAGGAAATTATTCACAAGGTAGAGTAACTGGTATACCTAATGACACTTTTTATATTTTCCTTCGGAGAGTAAGATTCACTTTAATGTATATTTATTGGTCTCACAGTAACAACTTTTCAGTGTAGAAACAATTGTTGTGAAAATGCCACCACCATAAAAAGTATCATGCTTTATTTCAGCAGATTGGAAATGGCCCTATAAGGCACGGGCAATGTTGGGAAAATGAAGAGTGAACTTCTGTGGCAATGCTGCAGAAAAGACCAAGTTCCTTTCTTTCAAAAACTTATAGTATAACCAGGGAAATTTGAAAGAACAGAATAATTATAGATGAGTATATCAAGCAACATAAAATGATAAAATGATTAGAATGATAAATAAAACTGAATTCATAATTGTGATGAAATCACAAGCTTGGGAATGAAATCACCAGCTTGGAAATAATAAATTTAAACTCTCAATACCTCATCTGGAAATTTCAGGCAAATATTGAGGTTTGAGTTTTGAGATAGGAAAATAGATAAAATTCTTAAAATGCTAAATGTTCTCAACGGAAAGTCAATCAGAAGGAAATGAGTGAAAAGTCAGTCATAATAAAGAACAGCAGGATTAGGGCTAGTATTTACTGAATGCATTCAGTGATCCAAGGATGATTTGAGCTATTTCTTGCTTCTCTCATTTATGCCTCCTAACAGCCCTGTTATTATCAGTCTCCCCATTTAGAATGAGAAAATTAAAAACCAGATCACAAAGCACACATAACTTGCCTAGAATGACAAATCCAAACCTGTAATTACAACTGGATTTCAACCCGGATTCTTCTTGGAGAAGGTCATTATAAATCAGATATGATAGTTTGAGATTAATGACTACTTTTTTTAAAGTTCCACTTTACCAACATCATATCAAAAATATGCAAGTTTTACTTAGTGTCTGCAATATATGTCACTACATAATATCTAACTCATATTTTTTTGCTCAAGGAAATAAATTACAAACAAATATGAGAAATGAGACTTATTTACAGACATATTGCATATTATACAGACATATAAATTGAGCATCATCACACACCTGTGCACACAAATATGCAGATACATGTGCACACACATATAAATAGCACTCTAATTTAAATATATTCTGTTAGAAGACAGCTACCTACTAAGGAGTAGAAATGGTAACTATAATACTTTCACTTAATTATATCATTTAGCCTGACTTTACGATGCATTTTTTTATTCTTATATTTAAGAAATTATGCATATTCATAGTATATTTTTAACAAAAACAACATAAGAAAGGCATCTCATTTCATTTGACTCCTCAAATGAAAAAGAAAATATGAATATATGTACATATATATTATAGTCACAGGTTATATTTATAAATATCATATTTGAATGCATATACATAGCATCCTACACAGTCACCCCAAAGTTTTTCTCTTATATCCTCAATCAGAGCATCTTTTTCAATCTATAGTGTGAGCTGTGAGTTGGCATTTGCTGATTTCTCTCTTTCGCATATGCTCCATCCATTCTATTCACAACAAGATACAGAAGAAAGATGCTTTGACTTACAATAGAGATTCCCCAATACTGTGAGAAATGAAAGCTATATTCCAACAGCAAATAACTCACCCCCAGAAAGTGGAAAATCCTTCCAGGGAAAGAAGAACAATGACTGTCTTTCATTTCAATTGGCCCTCTTTTTACTTGCTGTTACAGTGAGAAGGAAACTTTACAGATAGAAGTGATGACAAATATACCTTCGGGCCATGGGTCTATTGTATCCATAAATCCTCTTCACCATTTAATTAGACTAGAGATGTATGGAGCCCACATGCCTGAACTCTCTTGGGTTTTGTCAGGTGAAGACAAATGTCTTCGCCTTTTAATCTTTCCTCATTGAAGTCTATTGAACCTATTTGCAAAGGAAATTTAATAATCTTACACTATTTAGAAATGCTTTATTTTAGGAGGTCTCATCTTTTTTAATTTATCCGATTTCCATTTCCAGTAGAACCGGGCCGAGCAATTTCATTTGGAATCAATGCCTTGCTCTGATTGTGATTCCGCAGGTGTTATGTAGTAACTTAATAATAGTTTTTAGGCAGTTAAGTCACAAGAGCTAATTTATAGTGGAAATACATATGGAATAATATATTGCTGCTTCACTGAATTTCAAAGAAATTCATTATGATTAATAATATTACAATAGCAATTGGAAGTAATAATGATTTGCCACGAGTATAAGGATTCATTGAGTAGTTTTAATCTTACTATATTTAAACATTGAACTGCAAGTCAATTCAGCAATACTTAGCAATGAGATTTGGGATTCGTAATAATGCCATTAATCATCACTAGCTCTTTTATATTTCTAGGGCAGAGAATACATGATATTTTAGAGATTTGATTTAAAACATTTTGCTGATTTTAAATAAAGTTGCCAATGTGGGATTTGAAGCCTACAATGATGGTGTCTTTACAAAAGCCGTGTTTGTTTTAAGTGATTGATGGGTTTCATTCTCTCTGGTGACTATTCCATCCTTATACCCAAATCTAACCATTTTGTACAATGGAGATAAAACAAGAGCTTTTGAGGAAAAATAAATAATACCGCAGCTAATAATAATAATAATAATAATAATAATAATAATAATAAAAACACACCCATTTTGCTGCCTATGCTTACTAAGCTATTCAAGGCAACATTCAGTCAAGGTGCAGTTTTTTTTTTAATAGATTTAAGAAAATTAACAGTTACTAAGTTGATACAAGTATGAAGAAGTCAGGCTGTTTAGGCTCATGGAAATTTCCAGAATAGTAGATACAAAGTCACATACAACTCAATTGAATACAAGGTAAAATCAGCTCTATGAGGGCCGGGGACAAATACCCCAAGGAGAGCACAATTCTTTCTGCTTGAATAGTTCACAGAACACTTCATAAAAGAGAAAGTATTTCCAGTCAGATGTGATGGATGAGACAAATATCAGCCATTGGGTGTATCACAGAAAACGTGGCCAAAATAACAGCAGAGAAAAAAAGATTCTGTGACCCACAGGAGGTGGGAAGATCTCAGACTTCCTTTGTCTGCAGATCTGCAATCTTGTGTTTCAGTTGACTTATCTCTAAGATATGTCACTTTCTGATAGTGATAATTGGCTCATGAATCTACCAGAATCAGCATCACTGAGCACAGTGAGATGGTTGAAATTGCCTTGTAATATAACAGCATCATTTAGTTTGATAAAAAATAATTGGGAGTGCAATATTAAGAAAATGTAGAAAATGATCTGTTTCAATAGAAAGCAGATAAGCAGTAGTTGCTTTGGTTTAGACTATTGACTAAGTCTCATGAGAGCCAAAGTTTGGACCTAAGGGAAAATAAGAGCTAAATAAGAAGAAAATAAGGTAAAATCAGAGGATGTCAAGAAGTTAACTTTGAATGGTATAAGCTTGACTGGAATGAATGAGCGGAGAGAGGTGATGATGAAAGCAGAGAAACTCCTAAATGGTAAAATGACTAGTAGTGACTGACAATCTGTGGGAAATAGATTTGCATCAGATTTCTAAGCATATCCAGAGGAGTTCAGGCATCCTTAACCAGGTTTGTGGAGAAAGAAGAGCAATTGAAGATAGTCTAGAAATGTATCATAAAAGGTGAATGGAAAGGTTCCTACAGCATAGCTTCATTTCAGTTCATCTCTACCTGAAAGCATAGCTACCAAGAACTATACATATTGGGGTGGAATTGGTCACAAAGACAATATAACCTCACATTTAGGCCGTTCAATTTAACCAACTATATGACAAAACAATCATCTCTGCTTATAGTTTCCAAACACCATCTAGCAAAGTAAAGGGTATTATTTAAGAAAATCCTATTAGCCTTCTAACCCAAGAACATGACATTTGTATCTGAACTGAAAAGCTTAGGAAAAATATTCTGAATCCCTTGATGGATTGACACTTATTTTCTTGATGCCAAACATGTGCCCAGAAGAGATCGCAGTTCCAACTTTTGGATAACAGATTTTACGAAGAATTTTTTTATATACTACATCTAAATTGTAATTAAGTATGTGCCCCAGTAAAGGTATTTTAATGTAAAAATAGGAGGTAGCAAAATCAGACCTAGATATTCCAAAACAATAAAATTAGGAAGAACAGTTGCAGTTGAATGTGCTTTCTTGAAAAGACACCACCATCTTTAAACTTTAAGCTACATGAAGTCAGGAATTTCATTTTGCTACTTGTTTTGCTTACTGCCAAAAATATGTGTTGGCTAATAACCAGAAGTGTGAATGAACATTACGGTAATAATTAAACATGGAAAAATAATTTGAAATATGCAGCTATTTCAAATAAATATCTGAACATCAATCTTCCCTTTCAAAATGTTAATAAAACTCTTTATATGTCAGTATTCTTAATTTTAACCATAACTGATGCCTGGGAATTAGTTATAGCTGTCCTTGTATTGAAGCAAGTAGAAGACTAGTTGAGAATTTTAAATGTGCCAATGCTGCAGTCTCTCATAAAATAAAGCTTTGGTGATAAAACAGTGTGATGTTTCCACACCACTGAAAGCCATAGCACATTAATTTATTGCTCCTAGGGTTTATGTTTATGTTTGACTGAAAGATGACGAATATTCCCTAGCCGATTGAGTCATATATTTGTGTCGTCAATGATATATTCAGAAAATCATTTAGCTCTTCTATTTCTAGATAATTATAAAGCTTATCACAAGGACAAGCAATAAAAGTCTCCAGAAAATATAAGAATTGGATTATTTAATAATAATGTGTTCTGCATTGTTAATGGTTTATTGATTGGAAATTAATGAAATGCAATCTGGAAGTACATCCATCTATGTGAATGGAAGTTATTCAGACTAAAGCAATTATTAGGGGTAGCATACTTACTGCCATATTCTTTTGCTTTCCTGGAAAGAACTTTGTTATCACCATTAATACATAATGTAATTGAGTTATTCAGCAGATGTTTTGCCCAATATCTAAATGTGCATCATTAATGAAGTTAAAATGAACTTGAGTTTCCCAGATGTCAGGAGAACCTCATTGTTTTCTGACAATGTGTCTCTGAATAGACCAGACAGATGCATTCATGTGTACCCTGCTCTACTTTACTTCAACACATTGGAAGAGGAATATATCTATGCAATTTCAGAGGTGATCTATTAGCTTTTTTTCTATATTAAGAAAGAAATAACAAATATGTCATATTCAATTCAATGAGAATTTTAGCTCTGGAGGATTTATCCAAAGTCAAATGATAAATGACTTATTTTTTAATATTAGCTGAAAAAATATTACTACATTAAATGCACATAAATAAATGATTCTGCTTATTCCATATTAATTATTTAATCATACAAACATCAAGCTAACAAAAAAAGAAGTAATTAACAGACTAGATGGGTCTGCTCTGTGATTCTACTGATCACTGTGCAGTCAAATGAAGATAGTAAATGTGTAAGGAGTATTGCAATTAGAACAGTGACAGTGATTTGAGTTTTATCTTTTTCCAGGCTTAAGGGTGGTATCCTTCCTACATGCTATATTAATAATTCTGATTTTATCCACAGCGACAATTACTTTTCAGCGATACTCTTCATAATGAGAAAATATTATTCTATTAATTATGGGCAAATAGGTCACTGGAAAACATATTTCCATTTCAAATAATATTTTCTCAAGTCTTATGCATAGAGCAGAGGAAACCTTACTTAGGAGTTTCAAGGTGTTTTGTCTTTTTGAATAATAATATGTTTTAACTGTTTTGAGGTAATATTACAACATCATTTCTATTTCAGAGGCATAGGTTCTCCTTCAGGAATTGTTACTATACCACATCTACCACCAAAACACCACCACTCTCAGCACCCAAGCAAATTTTACATTTAACAATTTCAAGAGGAATCATTATTTCAATACCATAAGCTATCATTTCATTTCCAACTGCTCTTTCCTCATAGGCAGCCTTAAATGGATTTAATAGCAATTTAGGATTTACGACTGGAAAGGGAAGTCTTTGGGGGAAAAAGACTTTACATTCAACCCACTCTCTACAAAAGGGTACAAAGAGACATGTTTGAATATAAGCAGTAATAATTCACACTTCTCACGATGGCATAATGCCATTTGGTTTTGGAATGACCCCTTGCCAAAACATAGAATGGCAATGTGATATGATGTTCCTAATTCTACCAGATAGAACAACTTATTCTCAAAATATATACATTTCTATTCTACAGTCTTTGGTTCCAACTGCAGCTGTAAACCTTGGATACCTTTGAGATAAGAACAGCTGAAAATTTGACAAGTAGCAGATAAGATGCTTATAAACTGCAAAGTTCCATGGGATAAAAGATTTCTTCACTCTTTTCCTAAATATGATATCAAATATTTATAAACTAACCCCTTGTTTAAAAAAAAAAGTGGTAGGACTAACCATGATGCCAAATTTCTTGTGATAATCTCTCTCCAGGGATTCAAAATGCAAATCATAAAACATCCTGACAAACTTTTGCCAGAATTTAGCCAATCTCTTGACTGGTTAAAAAAAAAAAAAAAATCAACTCTGTGACTCTCTGATATTGTATTTTCATGCATTTCCATCTTGAAGGTGAGTGTAGAATCCCAAAATCATCTGGAAAGGAAAAGCCTTAATGCACCCAACTTCTACTCAGATGAGGAAAACCTATAGGGAAACAATAATTGAATGTTCTAGAACCCTTTTAAACTCAATCTTCAGTCAATTTCAGATTTGATTAAGTTTCATATACTCTGGGAATAAAAAAAAATTTATTTCCATATAAAATCCTTTTGGTTTACTATGAGACCCTCTAAGTCTTACCCTAACTCCCATACCCAACTTCTAGAAACTTCGACTGTGTTTCACCCGGATTCTTTGTTTACTTTGAACCAAGTGAAAGATTTTGAATAAGATTCCCAGACCAGCTATGATGACAGAAATCTATTGCTTTAAATTGTTCTCACATTTAGAACAAAATGACCCAACACCAGGACTTGGCTAGATTGTTCTGTGAAGGTACAGATACAGAGAGCAAATATTTCAGTCTTTGCAGGCCAGATGGTCTCTATGCAAACTACTTAACTTTACCATTGTAGCAGAGAAGCAGCCATAAACAATAAGTAAATGAAGGGGTATGGAAATGTTCCAACAAAAAATCATTTACAAAAACAGACTGTGGGCTGAATTTGGCCTGTAGGACATAGTTTTCTGATTGAGAACGAAGCTGAAATTTCAATGACCTGGTGTTATTTTCTTGATCAGTTAATGCAATATGAGGAAATCTTACCACCCAGTCTGCTGTTGCAGTCCCATCCTGCTCTCCCACTTCGATGCAGAGCTCAAAACCAAAGTTGAGGAGGGTCTCAGAATCCTTTCCCTACCAAATCTCTATAGTTGCTAGTTTTTCACCTTAAGCTTTAAATCAGATCATTCCTATCAGTGAAGCAGAAAGGTTTAGCTGGGTCAGAACAGTCCCCTTGGGGGAAGAAATTCAAGGCACATATATTTTTTATTATAAAACACAGCTGGGGGTGGGAAGATGGGTGGGAGCAGTCAGGGAGCGGAGGTAGTGGGAGAACCCCGGGGAATACAAAGATGTGAAATATAAATATATAAATGGGGCATGGTAGCACATGCCTTTAATCACAGTTTATGAAGTGAGAGGTTGAGGCTAGGAATCGCTTGAGTCCGCGGGTTCGAGACCCACCCAGGACAACATAGGGAGACCTAGTCTCAAAAAAATAGCTGGGCATGGTGGTCCATGACTGTAATCCTAGTTACCTGGGAGGCTGAGGCTAGGGATCACTTGAGTCCATGGTACTCTGAGAAATGTGAGTCTATGGTACCCAGGCAACAAAATGAGACCTAGTCTCAGATAGATAGATAGATAGATAGATAGATAGATAGATAGATAGATAGATAGATAGATAGATAGATAGATAGATAGATAGATAGATAGATAGATAGATAGATAGATAGATAGATAGATAGATAGATAGATAGATAGATAGATAGATAGATAGACAGACAGATAGATAGATGATAGATAGATAGATAGATAGATAGATAGATAGATAGATAGATAGATAGATAGATAGATAGATAGATAGATAGATAGATAGATGATAGATAGATAGATAGATAGATAGATAGATAGATAGATAGATAGATATAGATATAGATATATATCTGCACACACAATTATTTATATTTACAAAAATAAAAATAAAATAAGCCCTATTTGGTCATGTAAGTCAACTATTCTGAAACTTTAGCAAGTTGAAGAACTACCTAAAATGATGTCAAAAGCGCATCATATGCTCCCTCCCCTGATGATACTGCAACTTAATACATAAAGGAATCTGAAGTTTTATCATTACACTCAGGCAATTTATATATGAATTACCCGTGAATTACCCCTTGGCCACCGTCCTTCCGTCACCAAGACTGACACACTACTTCAAAACACAAATAAATGGTCCCATATCCTTCGAGAACACACAAAGAATCTGCTTTTAAGGATTATCACATCATGAACAACAAAGACGGATATACGCTTTTCTAAGTTTTAGCAAAGGGTGAACCACAGCTTAGCAAGAGATTTCAGTCTCATGCAGAGATCCCAGAGTAAAAGATAAGTGATCTGGAAGTTGCAACGTCTACAATCTCTTCCTGTCTCTTCCCTTTTATTGAATATGGAGTACTGACAGCAGTCTCACCCAGTCCTGAGACATGACCCACACCTTCCAGTTGCTGAACAGAAGTTTTGAAATGGTGTTCTGAGAAACAATAGTCCTTTCATTACAAATAGGAGCCCAGTGAGGGAAAAAAATTAGATGCACAGGTGGGAAGGAATAATATGTATGTAATATCCTTCAACCTTTTAAATCTTGAAGCCCACTAGTTCCTGCACGAGTGTCATTTTTTTTTCTAGATTCTTGAACTGTTTGGTGACTACATCCAACACCATGAGTATAATTAGGTCTGTTAGACTAATTATGGAGTAAACCTTCCACTAATTAGGGTATCTGCTCCCTGTTCAAATTTTAAATTTCAAATTGCCCCCTCATGTTCAATTTCAGTATTTGTATTAAAATAGTCTTTACAATACTCTGAGGGCTTCTTACTTTTTAAAACTGTATCATGTTTTGATCAAGATAGGAATTTATAAAAATTGTCATGGTGGAAAGGAGGGCAATGTGATCACAGAAAACGATCAGCCCCTTCCTAGAAAAATATTGATGAGAAAGGACATCAAAATACAAGAAAAGAAAGATTCTATCAGCTTTGGATGTGGGGTGGGGCCTAAGATCACTGTTTTAGTTAATATCTATCGTCACTACTGACAATAGGCATTAGATATTAAATATGCAAAAATGTCACAAAACATTTGTCACCAGGTATTAAAAGACATAAGAAGATATAAGAAAGATATTTAAGAAAAAAGATACAAGAAAGATATAAAAGATATAAGAAAAAAGATATGATATAAGAAAAAGATATAAAAAATCTAAGAAAAATTATTCACTTCCTAATCAATAAGTGTACTTTGATTAGAGGTGCACTTTGCAGAATTAGGAAGAGCAAATCTCCTACATCCTTTAATTTGAATAGGAAGGAAATGGAGTCAGGAATACTTAAGACACTGTCAGCAGGTCAGAGGATTGGATCACTTAAAGTATTTCATGAGCCAACTCATCATGATTAAAAAAGAAAAAAAAGTCAACTCTTGTTTATTTTATTTCTGTTGAAAAGCTCTTTCAGACACCACATTCCATTATTTCCTGTACTTGAAGCAGTCTGTTTTCATTATTACCAAAGTCGTAGCCACTGGTTTATTACATATTAGAAACGAAAACATGGTCAAACAGAAAACGACTGGAAATTGCCTGATATTATAGGGACATACGCAACCTACAAGAATCATAAGTCCAAAAATCTTATTATCTCACACAATTCTAATCCTCAACTATAAAGCAGTAAAAAATGAATCAAATTCTGAGCTATTTAAGAGGGATCAAAACATTTACCCTACTGAAAAAAATGATTATATAGATATTTGTATTGTGAACAAATGTTCCAATACATTGGATAGATAAAACAATATTAGCATGGCAAACCTAAGATGTGTTCATCAATTTTGTAAATGTATTTTTCAGAAATGATTAGACTGTAAGTTCTCATATATATAATATATATATATAATGTATGCATGCATTATATATTAAAAATAATCTGCAGTAAATATTTCTGCATGGAGCACATGAAAAGAATAATACATGAGATTTTATTTTTATCTTTCATGGTTCTCTATTTTAGAGCTTTATGAAAGTAAGCGTTAATACTACCAACAAAAGAAGACTTGAAATTTTGAAAGTATAAATTACCTGAAGGAACATGATATATTTTTGTAGAAAATTTTTGTAGAAAGAACATCAAAATACAGGAAAAGAAAGATCCTATCCGCTTTGAATGTGGGGTGGGGCATAAGATCATTGTTTTAATTAATATCTATCATCACTACTGACAAAATAGGCATTAGATATTAAATATGCAAAAATGTCACAAAACAATTATCACTAGGTATTAAAACAACTTTGGCTTGCAATATGAACTTGGTCTCTTTAATTTGTGTAGTCCTAATGAGTAAATAATAAAATACAGCAAATTGCAAATGAGATTAGGCTGTTACATACACATACACACACAGGCACACACACACACACACACACACTAGCTACCTTTTCAATGATCACAGCACTTCAGTATTTTAGTTATAATTTCCTGAATATCACAGTGATATAAAGATAAAGAAGACTCCAAAAATCACATGAATAAGTTTTAAACCTGATAGCATTTCTTGTTTATGTGAACTTATGGGAGTATATTTTTCTTTTACAATAAAATTTTATAAACTTAAATAGCTGAACTTGGATCATTCTTAGGATGCTTAAGTGGAGAAATTCAACATGCTTAGTATAGCATTTGGTAGGCTGTAAACACTCAATAAACATGAATCATTTTTACAGTAATGACTATGGGTGATATACTCTTCCAGGATTATGTGGGAGTAAAAGTAGTAGTACAAGCTGATTTATTTTCCCAATGTGATTCTGCAATCAATAGTTACAAGTGATTAGAGAGAAGAGCTTATTTGTTCAGTTTTCTTACTAGCATCCATGGTGAAAATCTGCAAACTAATTACAAATTTTTTCATTATATATTACAATGACAAGTTCAAATATTTCCCCTACTGAATGGCATAACATACTGACTTTTCTGATAATCTAGCATGACAGACTTGGTGTGTCTTTTCAGACATGATAGGTGATTAATATCTATTTTTATATAACTGGAAATCCCTGGGCGATGGGTTGATATACTTTCCAAAAATGGAAGCTGTGTACATCATCATCTTCTGAGTCTTGACATTACTAACAGATAAATGAAGACCTAACTGGAATAGAAAAGTGAAATTTCACAAATGTGTTCACTTGCCAACATGTTTCTACATCCAAAAAAAAAAAAAAAAAAAAAAAAAA